>CAUJRU010004534.1:0-15838 GCA_963277665.1 Viscum album | reverse complement strand
AGTTTGGGTGTCGGTGTGGATGGTTGATCGAGTTGGTTCATTATAGGTCCTATATCACCCTCCAAAGCCTTGGTTTATGTTTATGTATGATGATATACAAATGGAACATTTTTTTTCTTTTTCTTTAAAAGGTAGGGGCCGGGAAACAAAGCGGGTGATGGCCCATCCCCCGAGTGGGTACGCGGTCAGGCATGCAGTGGCCCGCGAATCCAAATTCCTCCTATATAATTAATTACATTAATTGAAATCAAGTTCTCCTCTTAATTGTTTCAATACATTATTTGTTTTATTATTTTCTTATTAGTAATAATTTTATTTATTTTTAAAAACCTATCAAATATTAAAATATTTTTTTATATTTTTTTATTTTATAAATTTATCTATGTATAGTGGGATCTCATCCTTTTTATGTGGATTAGTCATTGTTTCTATACTCCCAATATAGGGTGTTGGATTATAAATATATTTTAATGGTTTTTTATATCTGAATCATATCTCTTATGAGATACCTATCATTGGGTGGAATATAAACATATTGTCTGGAGAAATATGGTTATGTTGAGTTTATCACTAGGTATGATATAAGCATATAAAATGGTGTAATATACATGTTATATATAATATCATATATTTCATTTTCAATTTTTCCACTTAAGGATATCAAACATTTAACTTACTATCAAGAGATTATATTTATTTAATTACCTTATATATTTAAGCATTAAACATTCAAGGATGTTTTTTATTAACAACTTACATTACAAGTATTTTAATCTCAATAATGTTTATAAATTTTTTGGAATATTCATTAAACCCTTGGAGTGTCCTTGGGGAGCCTATATAAAGGTGGTTAAATCCGTGGTGATTGAATTTAATACAAGATATCAATAGATCCAGGATCAATAATTTATTCATTTCATTTAACAATATATCTCTAAATGTTGGTAGAATGAGATAAATTTTTTTAAGAAGTTTCCATAGGGAGTCACAAAACTAGTGGATATATAATAATGTAATAATCCATTATTTATCACTATGTGATCTTTATTAACCATTGTAGTGATGGGTTGACAAAAATTAAAGGTTTTTCTTCATTTCTTTAATCCATTTTTCTAAAAATCCCATGTCAGATCCTAATTCATTTAATTTTTAATGTTTTAACTATATTTTCTACATGGATATTCATATAAAAAATACTTAAGTTGAAATAGATCTATATTTATGAATTTTATAATAACATTTTGGAAATTATAAATTTAATAAATAAAATTAAATTCACATGTAGTTGTAACACCCCGAGATTTTATGAAAAATATTATTTTAATTTCATTAATGTCTTTTGTTGTATTCTACACCAAGATTACCTTGCGCTATACGCAACACCGTATTAGCTTGCAGTATACGCAACACTATTCTTGGACCGTGTTACACACAATTTTGATAATAGTTATTCTACGCAACATTGAGTATATATATATATATATATTCAATGTATAAATGAAATATGGTTGGATTCTGTTATACTAAACAATGAAGGATTCTTTCACAACACGCAACCCTGACTTGGCTTGCATTACACGCAATCACGACCTTCCTCGATAGCGTGTGTTGTACGCAATACCGGGTTTTAATAAACAATGTTATATTATTATTTTCATGAACTAGCCGTTATGAAAAGTATTAACTAAATTTTGAATTTTATAACATTATTATTCATCTTACACATTTCTAGAACATGGTATAAGAACAAAATAAATTTTTCAGGTAAAATAAGTATTTTTCAAAAAATGCAGTTTTGCCGCCTTTTGATGGAGCGCCCACTTTAAATCTGGTTTTTGACATGTTTATAAGTTCAATTTGACAAAATAAAATTCTTCTTTGGAATCAATAAATAAAAATTCACTTTGGATAAATTTTTCATATTATTCTGGTAACTTTCACATTTTAATGAATAGTAAAAACACGCTATATTTTAATTAAAAACAACTTTTTTCATCGTAATATATTATGTGGTTAAATTATAATATTTAATGGTTTTAAATTATAAATAGAATATATTTTTACAATTTAATATAATGTATGTCATTATCATTGATTTTACCTTAAATTCGTAGGTTAAATCAATTCAATCTTTTGCAATGTTTTAAACAAAAACCCGTTTTTATTCGACAATGGGATTAATTTTAATTTAATTTCTGCAACTTCTGTGTATTGAATTTTAAAAAATGGATTCCATATTTGGAATCAGAGGGTCCAAATTATGTTAATAGGCTACTTTTTATTTTTGGGAATTATGAATAGTAACTACGGTAAATTTTATTTACCATATTTAAAGGTAAATCGGGTAATTAAGGGTAAATATAATATTTTAAAATTACCCTAACAAATGTAAAAATTCTATTTAATGACTAAAAAACGACCCATATCACCTAAGGGTCGGATTAGAATAATTTAATGGACATTTGTCCATGAAAATAACTTAATTATTATTAAACCAAAGAAAGTGACAACATGTCACTCTCTTAAATCTTATAAGTATATTAATTTTAATTTAGTGATAAAATTAATGAAACTTCGAACATGAATAGTCTCCAGAAATCTAATGAAATTATATACATCATAGGAATTTATTTAGAATTTTTAGGGATTAAATAATTATATTTTATTATGACAGAAAGAAGATGCAGTATTTTTCTTATTAATGAAATATTGACAGAATTGATGTTATAAATGCCCAAATAAATGTAATTTGTGACTTTTTATGACTTACACTAATTTTCTAGGTTACTATGATATATTAGTGTTGATTTAATCAACTTGGTTCGAACATATAATTCTGTTATGACTTTCACAAAAATCATATATCAAATAGTGTCAAAATTGACACAAAATAGTTTTTAAATCAAATATTATATTACTAATTGTTATTTTATTCCTAAAAATCTAAGGTTCGGCCAAATGATTTAGATAAGGATATATATATTAATAATAAAAAATTTGGGGTTCGTTTGACATGTTATAGTACGTTTATTAACCATATAGTGAAAGAAAACAAAAAGACACGGTAAAAGTTAAATTATTTAACTTAGAGTTAAATCTAATTGATAAGGTTAAAATAATACCCTAAACTTGTCTAAATATTATTGGTTGATCGGATTTAGACCCATCCCCACTTTAACTTCGAAATAAGACCCTTTGGAACCATTATAAACCGATTTTGACTTTAATATAAAATAATATTTTGAGGTATTCCTAAGGTGCCCCTCTCTTCCCTTATAAAAGGGCACCTCCTTCCCCCTCCTCCTCACACCAATTTGAGCACTCAATCTAGGCCAACCCCTGCCATTTTCTCCTCTCCACTTCCCTAGAATAATCCTAGAGGTCCTGGTCTTCTTCAAAGACCAATATTAGTTCCCTAAGTGGAGGATTCAAAGAGGCGTTCCAAAGAAGAGGTAATATCTGTTACCGATCTTTTCAATTTCTTTCTTCTTCAACTTCTTCTCCTTTAGTTTTTTCATGATAAAGTAATAACATCAGTATTACTTACATACTGATATGTTATTATAAATATGAAACAACCCTAATTCACCTTCTATCCATCCTACAGAAAAATGAAATCACCGCGCGTGCGTACGTACGGAATATCGTCTCCACACCGTGGTGTAATCTATTTTCCACCACCACCTTACAAGGATGGGTATAATGGTGTAATGAGTAAATATTTATGATTATTATAATGTAATATTGATACTGAAATAATATATATATACTCCAATAAAATTCCACGATCATAGGAACGATATCATCACTCGTGCGTACGTACGGAATACCGTCTCCACGATGTGATGCGACTCGTTCTACATGATCATAATTACATAGTAATTATATAAATGAATTGAATGAATAAATATGATATATGTTACACTAATACCATTCTGGATATAAGTTATCTATAACCTTAAAATAAGAATAAGAATTTATTCGGCAAAACACGCATAAGAACAAAAGGCAATAAAGACCCGAGTAACAAGTAACAATGAAATATTACTAACAAGAAGTTAAGAATATGACCATATATGATATCATATCAATATTTATGATTCTGGAATAAGTCAATAACATTATTTAAACCATTATACAGGAGCTTCGGACACGTACAAAGAAAATCGGACCTAAGGTAAGGGAAATATCACAATCTCATTTTTATCCAAGATTGTTTATTCGTAAGTATTTACTGGGGTGTATTTTATCATCCACATCCATATTTCATCAATATGTAATATTATTTCCATCCACCTACAATTTTTTAAATCCTATTTTACCCTTCTGTGAGTTTTTAGTAAAAGATATGAAAGGAATCTTTTGACGTTTTTCGTACGAGGTACTTTTTTGACTTTTCCGACAAAAGTACGAGAAGAATGTTTTTTTTAACTTATACGGCATGAATGGATTTTTAAAACATTATTTCCAAGAAGCTTCCTTTACAAGTTTTCAAGTTTATTTTTAATCAACTTCTTTTAGTTTAAAATTGTAAGACATGTTAAGAATGGAAAATGTTTTTGAAGTAGAAAGGATATTTTCCTCAAGAATGGATTTCAAGTGTTTTATCAAAATTATTTTCCATCTAAGATAATAAAGGGTTTTGTTTCTATCCCTATTATTACATGGATTTGATTATGTTGTGATGGAAATATTTTTATGAATTCATTTATCTTATATGAATTGTTTTATGATGTCATGTTGTTTAAGAATCCCATTTTATTTCATGGGTTATGCAATGATGTATGATTTATGATTTTGTGGCACACATAAGAATGGTATCATTATGAGATTGGTGGGACCTATATCTCCCTCCAATGAATTGGGTAAAGATTTTATATCTCATGAGATAGACATGGCTGAAATGGTAGGTTGTACCGGTTCAGTGAAACAGGACTGAAACAAGGGTTACTCGATTCAGAAAGGGACTTTGTCCACTAAGATAGTCTTGGCAATGAGTCTTGACTAACAAGAAATGATTCTCTATGATTATGTGTGTATGCCACAAAGTTTAATGTTTTAAGTTATGATTATTGGGATTTCATTTCACTACTATGATTTATCCCATGTTATGAAATTATTCTCTCTTTTGCAGGTTAAGATTTCCAAAAGTTATGTTCTTATGAATATGATGTGATTGATTCTTCTTTTGTATACCCTTACTGAGAATTTGAGCTCACCCTTTTATGTTTTCTTTTCCCCGGGATATAAAGAAAGGTTTTAGTGGAATTAGGTATGACCGGAAACTTGTCGGCGTATGCTCCTTGGACGTAGCCCTTACTGGTGAACCATGTAAAAATTGGTGTGTCATCGCTTTTCCTGTGAATGATTCATTACTGATCATATCCATCATATAGGTTTTACTATTTCCTACCAATGTGGGAACAAGATCCTTAATTTTAAAAGAAAATGTTGACACCATGATTCACCCCTCCCCTCTCAGGGTGTCCCAGGGCCCTACAAGTGGTATCAGAGGTCGAAGGTTCACATATGTTGGATACTACAGTAATTCTATTCCGAAGAGGAATTGAGTTTCATTCCTAAAGTCAACAATGAAGAGCAGTCTTGATAATGACTCTATCATTTTTTAGCAGAATCCTACATCCAGCAAGACCATGAAAAATAAGAAAAATAAAGAGAAGTAGTAGTTGATGAAGTCCCTCATATCCAAAGAAGATGCAGTTTCCGGTTCTCCATTACCTTCCTATAATGAATATATATTAGGCATGGAATGTGTCGAGCCGGTGGCTTAGGTTCCTACCATAGGAAAGGAAGACACTTCTATCGCAAGTGATTTAGAAAAATTAATAAGCTCTCTGCATGATATTCCTGAAGAAAGAGTTTCTCCTGTTTTTAGAATAGTTCAATGCATGCAGGATGAGATCAATCAATTGGAAAGAGAAGATGATAATTTGGAAAAGGGCTTGGAAGGAAAAATTCTTGAATGATTAAAGCTCACAAAACAAATTAATGTCTTTGAATAAAAAGAGGGATTTGATAAGACTCTGAAATAAAATATCCATATGCTTGAAGCTGAGCTAAAAAGGTGCACTAAAGTCCATAGTTTTTGTTTGGAAGAAACTTCCAAGAGATTCAGAGAAGATGACTCATTGTTACAACACATAGTTAAGATGCATGAAGATGAGGTTGAAAGATTGAAGAATATTTGTCAAGAGGAGATGAACATGATTGAAGATCAGAAGATCATCCTCAATAATGAAAATAAAAAATTGGAAGCCCAATTTACAAATCTTGAGAAGACACATATTGAGACTTGACAAAACAATGAAACAGCTGATGCTTGTACTCAATGCTCGTTGGAGGATTCTAAAGCTGAAATACCTCCAACATGTGACAAAATGATTATGAAAACTCTTTATTATCCATCTCAAGAATCAGTGGATGCTGGTAATCAATGCTCACTGGAAGATTATACTGTCAAAAGACATCCAACCTGTGATAAGAAGATCATGACATAACTCATTGATCTACCAGAAGTAGCTATGATAGTGAAGGTATCGTCCATACAAACCTGTACTGTTGTTTCTAAACATGTTCCTTCAAAAAGTGCAGGTTGGAAGAAAAATTCTAAACAAGTATGGGTGAGGAAAGAGGAGGATAAGAAACCTACCACTATGGATAGGTTGGATGGGAAGAAAATGGAGTATGTTGGTTCCTCAAATAGAGCACAAAAAAAGTAATAAGGCCCAACAACCTCATTCAAAAGATACGAAGAATAAAATATTTGTGGGTCAATGTTGGTGCTGCAACAGATTTGGGAATTGTGAACTGGATTGTTGGTTGAATCCATTTAATGGAAAAGAACAATGAAAGCATGTATCAAAGGGAAGAAATACAGAGAAGAAGAAGAAAAATCTGCAGGTCCAGAATTATTTGTTTACAGCAAATACAATTGGAATGCTTGATACAATCTGTGATGTATGCAATGGACGTGATCACAAGTAAGGTACATGCCCATCTCAACATTCTTTCACTGTTGATAAGAAAAGAAGAAATCTGATGTTGACTAAGAATGAATCAAGTGACTTGAGAAGAAATCAGAAGAATAGTGTGAACACACATTTCCTCAAGAATATCTCAAGTAGGTAAGCTGAGAAGACCTAGGATTTTAGATCCCTGAAATTGAACTGTCATTCATACAAATGAAAAGCTAGTGCGAAGAAACTTAGATGAACGCATGTGGAAGATCCAAACCAGATGCAACAGTTCCAAATTTCATATTGGTCATATGGCCATAAGATTTGTAATGAATGAGGATAATTGAAAATGAACAAGTCAGGGCTAGTGGTAAAGGAAAAGAAAAACTTTCACGTGATGAAGACAAAGTGTAGGAGTGATTTCAAACCAAGAGAAACACACGTGTCAAATAAGTTTTGTGTGAGAGGTGCAAGAAATCTGGTCACATTAAAAAGGGTTGTCTATCCTTAATACCAGTGAATGAAGCAGTCCTCAAGAGGAGAAAGAATGTATCATATATGATGGCTATTAAGTAGAACAATTTTCCAAACAAAGAAGAAGAAAATGTGAAGGGAACCATGCCACGTCAACCATATTAGAACATATGATAAAATGTGAAAGCATGAAGACTAGAGTGAACAGAGGAACATGGTTGAGAAAATAACCTCAACCATACAGCTCATGTTGATGAAGTAAGTAGGAACCACCTTATTCCCTTAATCATTTGTGTGTTGTATTTGTGATAATAATGCATGGAATTGAAGGTGAAGTGTGCTATCAGGGGGAGAACCTAAGATGTAGGGAATGCTATCAACTCTTGATAGCTAATCTAAAGAAGTTTCCATTCATGGAAGATTCATAAATTGATATTCAAAGATTAAGATGATGCAGGATAACTTTTTATGAAGATGAGGAGGAGTTTTTCTCTTGAGGGGGAGAAAAAAATGAATAAGCTTCAAACAACATTGTTTCAATCAGTATCAACTCCAGCTGGTATTGAATTTTATTACTCTATTAATATCTTGAAAAACATGTCATTGGAGAAGGTATGTCATTTCTCAATCTCTCAACATTGGTTACGCAGAACAATGATCATTCAACTAAGGGGGAGTAATCAAAATTGATTAGTTACATAAGAATAATGGAAGTGACCTAAGGCCACTTATCATGCCAATTTCACTTGAAAGTTTTTGATCTGTTTGCAGATGTGAGTGTAGGAGTTTCAGGTTGATTATTACCTATCACATTTGATCTTTTTTTCCTGAAATGAAAGTGGTAAACCCTTGAAGACAATATATATTTGTTCTCATCACATGTGGTATCATGATATCTGAATAATGGAAAACCTGTTTGTCTAAATAAAATCCTCTTATTTTCTACATCGAGCATTTCTCAAGTAGACTTAGAGTGAAATGGTTAATGAAACATTTATTAAGAATAGATTTACACCCTCCCTACTATGAGATTTGTAATTTTTGTCAATAAAGGGGTGAGAAAGTGAAATGAATGTTTAAAAAAAATTATTGAAGAGAAGATTCTCATTTTTACTTTGACGAATTCATTTCAGAAGATTTGTAAGGTATTGACAACAAAATACAAAGGGGGAGATTGTTGGGACCACGTTGTGTATAAGGTTGTATTTGTTGTGAATAGTTGTCAATGAAGATCAAAATGAAGAAGATCAAGAAGTACTCCAATGAAATGAAGGAATGAAAATTAATATTTTTGTTGTTCTGATCATAAGTTCAAAGAACTTGTGTTAAAGGGGACATATTGTTTACAAAATTGAAGAACAGCGAGGTACCATTCTTCATGATTGCACGAGAACTATGCAAGAGACTTCTCTAAGAATAGAATCATATGATCTCCATGAAGTAGAGAATGATGGTTGAAGAAGAAGACAATGTGCAGAGGAGATTGGAATTATGAGATGGCCATGACGTTTGAAGAAGAAGACAATGTGCAATGGATTGGAATTCTGAGATGGCCATGCATTTCACATTGTATCAAGATATGATGATGCCAAAGTAGATTTATCAAAGGATATATATATATATATCACGTTAGTGGAGTTTGTGATGAAAGAAGAAGAGTTATTAAAGAAGGATTGAGTTCAATAGCTATGGTTAAGGATTCAACCTTGATTCATGAATGTAGACAAAAGGAATGGATGATCTGGAGGCGGAACAAAAACATCAGATACAAGGTGGTGCCGTTTCCCAGTATTTTCCAAATTTTTTGGACTGAAAAACGTCAAATGGAGATAAGAAATTTGGAAAAGAGAATTGTGCGTTGTGTACTTAAAGGAGAGGTAACTTGAGCACCTAGTGTTTTTCAAGATCGTAACATCAAAATATGGGAAAGGGAAGAAAATCCTGCAATTATTGGTGTGATCACGCAAGTGAGTTGCACGACAGAGGCTTGGGTGATTGGACCTTCGCGCCGAGACTTGCGCGCCGAGGGGAGACTTGTGCGCCGTCGCGTAGACTGTCAAAATGCCTATAAATATAGGTAGACCCATACTCATTCTGCATGATCTCAACACTTAGACGAAAATCAAAGCTCTCGTCATGCATGTGTGGTGGTTGTGCAAGTGGTGTGTGGTCGCACAAGTAGAGGTTGCACACCGGTTGTTGGTTGCGTTCCCAATGCCGTTTGGGAGAGATGGGAAGTGAGTCGCGCAGGTTTGAAGTTGAAGGATAAGGAGTCAGACAAGTGGTTAGGTGTTACATGCGCACCGGTTTGCACTTGCGCATAGAAGAATTGTGCGCCGTAGTGTGACTTGCACGCCGGGCTTGGAGAAGAGAGCCTGGTGCTGTTGGAGTATGCTTGTTCTTTTGGAGTTACACAAAAATTGTACGATTTCTTGATACCTTCAGTGGAACTAGTGATTTATTCATTTGTGAAGATGGAAGATCAGTGGACAATTTTGGATTATGAAGAGATGTGGTACCACACACAGAAAACTGGTGTTTAACACCCTCGTTGTGCTTTGCGAAGAGATTAAGAACGGTTCATGAAACTTAACTTAGATCTGCACAAAAAGAGGGGTATATATCAATACACTTTGGTGTCAGTATTGGGAATCAGAGGAAGTGAAGAAGAAGATTTAGTGCAGTCAGTTATTACACTAAAGAAGAAGATGGAATACAAAATAGCATCAAATCAGTACTCTGATTCAAGCATTTTCTCATGCTGAATAGGAGACGAAGACTTCAATGAAAATCTATTGAAGAGACCTTCACGTCTATAAACTGAGTGTGAATTCACCAAAGGTAGTGAGCTAGGGGGAGTCCACGGGAGTGACCCGAGGGACGCAATGATCTATCCCTGATCCTTTGTAAAGGTAGTGAGTTTAGGATAATGTGACTATGCCCGAACCATTGTAATCCACCACTAGTGAAGAATAGTGGAATTAGGTACGCCCGACATCTTATCGGCGTATGCTCCTTGGACGTAGCCCTTAGTGGTGAACCAAGTAAAAATTGGCGTGTCATCGCTTTGCATGTGAATGTTTCATTACTAACCATATCCATCATACAAGTTTTACCAGTTCCTACCAAAGTGGGAACAAGATCCTTGAATTTAAAAGAAAAAGTTGACACCCTGATTCACCCCTCCCCTCTCAGGGTGTCCCGAGGTCCTACAAGTGGTATCAGAGGTCAGAGGTTCACTTATGTTGGATACTACAGTAATTCTATGCCAAAGAGGATTTGAGTTTCTTTCCTAAATTCAAAAATGAAGAGAAGTCTTGATAATGACTCAGTCTACTCTGAGCAGAATCCTACATCAAGGAAGACCATGAAAAATAAGAAAAAGAAGGTGAAGAAGCAGTTGAATAAGTCCCTAATACCCAATGAATATGCAGTGACTGGTTCTCCATGCACTTCCTATAATGAATAAATATCCGTCTTGGAAAGTGTCGAGCAGGTGGCTCTCGTTCCTACCATAGGAAAGGAAGACATTTCTATTGCAAGTGATCAGGAAAA
Organism: Viscum album; assembly: GCA_963277665.1. Classification (NCBI taxonomy): domain Eukaryota; kingdom Viridiplantae; phylum Streptophyta; class Magnoliopsida; order Santalales; family Viscaceae; genus Viscum; species Viscum album. The sequence continues at coordinate 4,832 of CAUJRU010004534.1, read as the reverse complement.
ATTAATAATCTATGTGCGTGATATTCCTGAAGAAAGAGTTTCTCATATTTTTAGAATAGTTCATTGCATGCAAGATGAGATCAATCGATTGGAAAGAGAAGCTGGAAATTATGAAAAGGGCTTGGAAGGAAAAATTCTTGAATTCTTAAAACATACAAAACAAATTAAAGTCTTTGAAGAAAAATAGGGACTCTATAAGACTCTAAATGAAAGGATCCATACGCTTGAAGCTGATCTGAAAAAGTGCACTGAAGTCAAGATTTTTTGTTTGGAAGAAACTTCCAAGAGATTCAGAGAAAGTGAGTCTTTATTACAAACCAAAGTTAAGATGCATGAAGATGAGGTTGAAAGATTGAAAAAATATTTTTGAAGAGGATATGATCATGATTGATGATCAGAATAACATCCTCAATATTGAAAGTCAAAAATTGGAAGCCCAATTGACAAATCATGACAAGAAACATTTTGAGACGTCACAAAAGAATGAAACAGGTGATGCTTGTACTCAATGTTTGTTGGAGGATTCTAAAGCTGAAATACCTCGAACATGTGACAAAAAGATTATGACAACTCTTGATTATCCTTCTCAAGAATCAGTGGTTGCTAGAAATCAATGCTCACTAGAGGATTCTACTGTCAAAAGACCTCCAAAATGTGATAAGAAGATCATGACTTCAATCATTGATCTATCAAAAGTAGCTATGATAGTGAAGGTACCATCCATATAAACTTGTACTATTGTTTCTAAACACGTTCCTTCAAAATGTACAGCTTGGAAGAAAATTCTAAAATCGTATGGGTGAGGAAAGAGGAAGAAAAGAAACCTACCACTATGGCTAGGTTGTATGGAAAGAAAAAGTAGGAAGTTGGTTCCTAAAATAGAGCACAAAAAATGAAGAAGGACGAAAAACCTCAGACAGAAGATAGAAATAAGAAAATATTTTTGGGTCAATGTTGGTGCTACAACAGATTTGGGCATTGTACAGTGGATTGTTGGTTCAATACCATTGATATAAAATCAAAAAGAAAGCATCTATCAAAGGGAAGAAATCCATAGAAGAAGAAGCAACATCTTCAGGTCCAGAATCATAATTTTATAGAAAACAGATTAGGAATGCTTGATAACATCTGTGATGTATGAAACAGCAGTGATCACATGGTAGGTACATGCCCATCTCAACATGCTTTCACTGTTGATAGGAAAAGAAGACCTATGATTCCGACTAAGTATGAATCAAGTAACTTGGGAAGAAATCAGAAGAATAGTGTGAACACACATTTCCCCAAGAAGATATCAAGTAGGGAAGCTAAGAAGACCTAGGATTTTATATCCATGAAATTGAAGGGTCATTCATACAAAAGAAAAGATAAGTGGGATGAAACTCAGATGAACCCATGTGGAAGATCAAAAACAGCTGCAACAGTTCCAAATGACATAATGGTCATCTGGCCAGAAAATTTGGAAAGAATGAGGAAACATGAAAATGAACAGGCTAGGGCTAGTGGTAATGGAAAAGAAAAAGTTTCATGTGATGATGACAAACTGCAGGAGTGATTTCAAACCAAGAGAAACACACTTATCGAAGAAGTTTTGTGTGAGAGATACAATTCATCTGTTCACATTGCAAAAGGTTTTCTAACCATAATACCATATTAAAATGCAGTCCTCAAGAAAAGAAAAAATGTATCATATATGATGGATATTAAGAAGAAAAATTCTTCACATAATGAAGAAGAAAATGTGAAGGGAACCATGCCACTTCAACACATATCAGAACATATGATCAAATGTGAAAGCATGAAGACTGGAGTGAACATAGGAACTAGTATGAGAAAAGAACCTCAACCATACAACTCATGTCGATGAAGCACGGAGGAACCACCTTATTAACTTAATCATTTGTGTGTTTTATTTGTTCTAATAATGCATGTAATTGAAGGTGAAGAGTGCTCTCAAGGGGAGAACCTGAGAAGTAGGGAATGCTGTCAACTCTTTATAGCTAAGCTGAAGAAGTTTAAATTCATGGAATATTCTTCAATTGATAGAAAAATATTTAGATGATGAAGTATCACAATTGATGAAGATGATGAGGAGTGTTTCCGTTGGGGGGTATAAGAAAATAAAGAATCTTCCAACATCATTGTATCAATCTGTATCAACTCCCGCTTGTATTGAATGCATTTACTCTGTTAATTTTTTGAAGAACATGTCATTGGAGAAGGTATGTCATTTCTAAGTCTCTCAACCTTCGTTACTCAGAATAGATATAATTCTACAAAGGGGGAGTAACTGAATTGATCAGTGACATATGAAGAATGGAAGTGACCCAAGGATACTTTTCCTACTAATTGCAATTGAATGTTTTTGATCTGTTTGCTGATGTGAGTGAAGGAGTTTCAGGTTTATTATTCCCTATCACATTTGATCTCTTTTTCCTGAAATGAAAGTGGTAAATACTTTAAGACAATATACATTTGTTCTCATCACATGTGGTATCATGATCTGTGAATAATGGACATCCTTGTTGTCGAAATCAAATCCTCTTGTTTTCTACATCGATCATTTCTCAAGTAGACATAGAGTGAAATGGTAAATGATACATTTCTTAAGTATAGATTGATACCATCCATACCATGAGCTTTGTATTTCTTGTAAATAAGGGGGAGAGAGAGTGAAGTGAAGGTTTAAAAAGAAAAGTTGATTGAAGAGAATATTCTCATTTTGACTTTGACAAATTCATTTCAGAGGATATGTAAGTTATTGACAAAAAAATACAAAGGGGATATTGTTGGGACCAATTTATGTGTAAGGTTTTATTTGTTGTCAATAGTTGTCAGTGAAGATAAAAATGAAGAATATCCAGATGTACTCCAATGAAATGGAGGAATGAAAATTTAGATGATTGTTGTACTGATCATAAGTTCAAAAAACTTATGTCAAAGGTGACACCTTGTTTACAACAGTGAATAACGGTGAGGTACCATTCTTCATGATTGCACGGGAACCATGCAAGAGACTTCTTGAGGAATAGAATCATATGATCTGCATGAATTAGATAGTGATGGTTGAAGAAGAAGACAATTTGGAGAGGATATTGGAATTCTGAGATGGCCATGACGGTTGAAGAAGAAGACAATGTGCAAAGGATTGGAATTCTGAGATGGCCATGTACTTCACATTGTATCAAGATATGATGATGCTAAAGATGATTTATCAAAGGATATATATATCACGTTAGTGGATTTTGTGATGAAAGAAGAAGAGTTGGTGAAGAAGGATTGTGTTCAAGAGTTGTGGTTAACGATTCATCCTTGTTTGAAGAATGTCGACAAAAGGAATGGATGATCTGGAGGTGGAACAAAAAGAGCAGATACAAGGTGGTGTCATTTCCTAGTATTTTCCAAATTTTTGGGCCTGAAAAACGACAAATGGAGAAAAGCGCTTTTGGAAAAGACACTTGCGCTCCATGTACTTAAAAGGGGGGGAACTTGCATGCCTAATGTTTTTCAATATCATAACATTAAAATATGGAAAAGGAATGAAAATCACGCTTGTATTGGTGTTATCGCGCAAGTGAGTTGCACGATAGTGGGTTGGGTGATTGAACCTGCACACCGAGACTTACGCGCGAAGGGGAGACTTGTGAGTTGTCGCGTAGACTATAAAAAAACATATAATTACAGGTCGACCCCTCCTCATTCTGCATGAGCTCAACACATATAAGAAAATTAGATCTCTCGTCGCGCAGGTGTGGTGGTCATGCAAGTGGTGTGTGGTCGCACAATTAGATGTTGCGTGCCGGTTGTTGGCTACGCGCCCAAGGCCATTTGGGAGAGAAAGGAAGTGAGTCGTGCAGGTCTGAAGTTGATGGAGAAGGAGTCACTTTGGTGGTTTGGTGATACTTGTGCACTGATTTGGACTAGTGCGTTGTATTGTGACATGCATGTCGGGCTTGGAGAAGAGAGCCAGGTGCTGTTGGAGTATGCCCGTTCTTTTGGAGATACATGAAAACTGTATAATTTCATGATTCCTTCAATGAAACTCGTGATGTATTCATTTTCAAAGATGGAAGAACATGGATAAATTTGGGTTTATGAAGAGAAGTGGTACCGCACACACAAGACATGTGTTTAACACCCAAGTTGTTCTTTTAGAAGAGAAGAAGAAGGGTTTGTGAAACTTAACTCAGATCTGTACAGAATGAGGTGTATATATCAAAACACTTAGGTGTCAGTATTGGGAATCAAAGGAAGAGAATATGACGATTTAGTGCATTCAATTATTTCACTAAATAAGAAGATTGAATAAAAAAGTGCATCAACTCAGTACTCTGATGCAAGAATTGTCTCATGTTGAACAGGATAAGAAGACTTCAATGAAAATATATTGAAGATACCTCCATGTCTATAAATTGAGTGTGACTTCACCAAAGGCAGTGAGCCAGGGGGAGTCAACGGGAGTGACCCGTGGGATACAGTGAGGTATCCCTGAACCTTTGTAAAGGCAGTGAGCCTGGGATAGTGTGATTGTTCCCGAACCATTGTAATCCACATCTAGTGAAGAATAGTAGAATTAGATATGACCGATAACTTGTCATAGTATAATCCTTGGTCGTAGCCCTTAGTGGAGAACCAAGTAAAAAATTGGTGTTTCATTTCTTTTCATGTGAATGTCTTATTACTGATCATATCCATAATACAGGTTTTACCAGTTCCTACCAACGTGGGAACAAGATCCTTGATTTTAAAAGAAAAAGTTGACAACCTGATTCACCCCTCCCCTCTCAGGGTGTCCCGGGGTTCTACACACAAGTCATATGCTTCATATATAA
>CAUJRU010004533.1:0-15844 GCA_963277665.1 Viscum album | reverse complement strand
GACCTGGCCCAGTTGGCTGAGTGTCCAGCCCGCCGGGTTAGCTGACGACCCAGTCTAGTCCGACCCGGCCCGAAGGGGGCATGGGTCTGGCCTGCCAGTGTGGGTTTGACCCATTGGGTGGGGGTCCGGCCCAATGACACGGGTCCGACTCAATGGTGCGGGTCCGGCTCGCCGGCGTGGTTGGGCCCGACCCACTAAGGGCTCTGCCCCCCAGCTGGGGATTAGACGCGTGGTGTGGTCGGTGGTGCCAACTAGCCAGGACGTAGCTTGACTACCGCTTCTAGATCCCCCCTAGTCTCGCTGGTGCGGGGCCCTTCCACTAACCGTGGTCAATGAACTGTGGCTTCTCCATCCATCCCTCCACATGGCGCCCAGCCTGACACTGCGTCCTCTAGTGCGCCGTCGCGGTTGAAGAGCCGTGAATTCTCGGTCAACGCCGCCTGCCGGTGCGGGCCGCATCCTCCATACGGTCGGTGAGGCCGGCCGCCGGCAGTGCTGATGCACCAACGGGGAGTTTAGAAGACCAATATATGCGCTCCGGTGGTTCGTTCTTCGAGATGTCAATGTCTGTGGCCTCTGGGGAGTGCCCTCTTCACTGTGAGGAACCCAAACCTGCCTTGTCATCATTCAAGGGTACGACCACCAAGAAAGCACTTGCAGAGGCGCTCAGGCCTTGTTTGTGTCATCCCGGGTGATTCTCGCTCAAATTTACCCAAGATATGAAGGTAGAACGGTCCTTGTAGTTTAGCTTGGGTTATCGAATCCTCAGAGACCTAAGAAGTAACCTATAGACACATACATTCTATGGATTGTTTTTGGCTATGAAGTGGCCAAATTGGGTTGATTTAAGATGGTTTTAAATGAACTCTAATAGACTTAAGTGAATTCAATTTAAAAGAGTGAGTTGATCCTAGGTTATCACTTGGGGTGGATTGGACGTATTTCCTTTTCAATTATTTCAATTTCTTATATTTGAGATGGGTTCATTTAAGAAGATAAAACAACATCATCACTTACTGGTTTAATACCTACACCCTTTAATACTAATCACCTATACACTTGAAGGATCAATGTTTTGAGTACTTCAAGGTAAAGGTTCATATTAGCACTTGAAGTGTGTGGCCTTAAATTCAACAAGGATGATGGAGTTTAAAAATCATCAAATAAAAATCTCAATTAAAGAAGTAATTATACATTAATGGGGTGATAAATAACATCCAATCCAGCCCCTTTCTACTCCCTTGGATCAACCCATAAGTGGGTTACCCCTCCATTGATGATGTGGTTTCAACGGAAGCGGGAAGTCGATTCATGAGGGAGGAATTGAAGAAGTAAAGAAAACAATAAAAATAAAATGATCACTCCACTGTTGTGTGAATAATTTCACAAGGTTTAGTGTGAATAAATCCACACCTTGAACCAACGGTATCAAAGTGATATGAAGAACAACAGAATAAGAGGAAAAGAAGATCTTTTATTAAGAAACTAAATTGAATTGAACAACTTACATGTGAAATACAAACTTGAGACAACAAAACCACAACATAACATTACAATTGAACAACGCACCAAAGATGAAAAACTCCTACATTGATCCCTGAATGAAAAATGTTCACACTTAAGTGTAGATACAGTTCCCAAAATATTAAATTAAAATATGGATAATTACATTCCTTAAAATCTTATGAATCATTGGGTACTTCAAATGATGTTCAAAAATGTACCACATAATAGTGCATTTTAAAAAGGTATTACAATCATAATGTGAAATGATGTTCAAAGTGTAAAATGCACTAAAATGGTGTTTATGAATAATAAAGAACATGAATATTATATATATTAACAATGAATATTAGTCTAATTTAGTGGATAATCACCGGGGCCTCTGCATTAGAGGTTTAAAGACGAGGGAAGTTTGGGGGGTTTCCATTCAATAATTCCATGCTAATATTTGGACCCCGAATAAATAAAATCCCAAGAATAAAACACCCTCCCGCATAACGCACGAACCATGGATCAACCTGTTCATTGGTTGATCTGTGTTCATTATTTTTAGGAAAGGACGAGGAAGAACATTAAAACAAAAACCCCTACCTCTTATGATGTCGGATGCTGTGACGTTCATCCTTGAGGGATTAAGAAATCGACATCGCTTCCCAGCTCCGATCTTCAAAATGTGTCGAAGATGTTGAAGTTCCACTGGAATTCGTCATTCTTCGCTGGGATGGAATTTCTTCAGAGGTTTTCCAGAGAATCCTCCAAATTTTTAATTCTTATTTGGCCAGCATGCCGAACTATAAATAGGGTCATGTCGCAATGTTTCCATTATGACGCGACGTCACGTCGTTACACTGTTTTATTTAAGAAACAGTGTTGCTGTTACACGTCATTAAAGCGTCGTTACACTGCGAGTTAACGAGTCATTAACGAGCCTCATCAATGTGCATTATCTCCGCCTTGTTGCCGCCTCGTAGCGTCGTTATCCGCCACTCAAAAGTGAGAAAGAAAATAAAATATTTTTTTAAATAATTTTATTATTTTTCTTGAAAAGTTCAAAAAACAACTTTTCCGTCAAGCCCTTATTGAAAGAAGTTAAGTCATTTCTAGGTGAATCCCGACATTCTGAATTCAACGGTGCCTTTGGATTTTTAATTCGAGCACCGGTTCAAAAGATAGAAAATCCTGCTCTCACATTTACTGAACATACATCAAAAAAAGTTCAAAAACCCATTTCGGGTTCTCTGGGCCTCAGAACCTCGTGTCGTCAAATTTCACAGTCTCAAAATAATTTTATATAAATAAATAAATAATTACACATAAATTCTGAGATGTTACAGTACTCCAGCACACCCCACAAACTGATCGTGCATATCTTATGGTTTGGAAGAGGTATTTGTAACACCCCAAGGTTTTGCAAATAAATTTAATATTGAATGCATGAAACACTAAGTCACTACAAAATATCACTTTGTTATAACCTAGCCAGTAAATATAATTTTTCCACCTTTTTTATTTGAATTTCAAAAAAATGACATACACGGTTGCATTCGGTAAGATATTTAGAGTCTGATAAGACAAACTTATTTTTTGATGAATAGTAACATACCCTTATGAATAGTAATATACCCTTATGAATACTAATGTTACTTTTATGAATAATAATGAATATTAAATTGGCCAAAAAAATATAAACTTCTCCCATGAACGTATAAATACAATTTAGACATCTTATAAGTGAAAAACTATCATAGTATAAGTATTGGTATTTTTATATGTCATAAATATTTTAATTACAATTTTATGATTAATTTGATAATTTAAAATGGAAATTTACTTTCATAAAATGTAATAATAAATTGTTACTTTATTATCTTATGGTTATAAGATAATTTTATGGGACCTTGATTAAATTCTCAAGGTGAAATAAAACGAGTTATAGTTTTAAAGTTGTTTTTTTGGAATAAATTTTGATTTCATTTAAAAATTAAATTAAAAAATTTTACAAAATTATTTTTAAAAAATGGATTTCATTTTTTAATTCTACACATCAAAAAATGGTTAGGGTGAATTTTTTGTATTTTTCTAAAATACTCAAATTTTTTATAAATAGTAAAATATAGTAATTTACTGTATATATACATTATCAGTTAAATTAACTATTCCTAGAATCATGGATGATGTAAGCACACTTGTTTAGAACTTACATGCACATATTACTATTATTGATCACAATAATCAATACTATTGGATATCTTTGGAAAAATAATAAAATAATGAGTAAAATAATGGGAAAACTCTCCTCTCCTCCACTATAAACCCCCTCACTCCCTCTTCTCTTCACTCCTCTCAAGCCTTGTGCCTTATCTAAATTATGATCAAATATCCTCCCAAGCTCACCCCCCCATTTCCAACATCACTTGGTCTCATAAAAATACCAAAATCTATCCTCCAAAGAGGCTATCAAGGAAGACTACTTCAAGAGGTAAATTCCTCTTTTCATATATTTTATTTCAAGTTCCTTTCTTTTCTTTTATTTTCTTTTCTTTTCCTCACCACCTTTTATCAAAATTTTATTATGACTCTAGTAACTTACATGTACTATAATTTTGTAATAATAAAGGAATAATTCTTTATCATCTCTAATTTCCCTTTCTTTTATACTAGAAATGAAAACACTATTCGAGATGTGTTAGTTTATCACATTCAAGGACGACAGGTTATCAATTTCTATTACCATATTCAATTATTTTCATGAAACCATTTTATGGTTTAAACATACAATAATATATTTATTACAAATTATTTAAGGTTCTGGAACCATTTTTTACACATGGTTTTGATTTATAAAGAAAATATGAGTTTGTTGTGTTCAAAAATCGCTAATTAACCCAAACAGGTATCATTAAATAATTTATATAATGATTCATATTCACTCTAAGTAACCAAATAAAATTTACAACTGTGTAAAATTCTGTATCTTAACTAATAACATATAACTTCAATTCTATAAAACCATCCTCATTTTACACAATTCTCCGTTCATGTATATAAGTATACCGATCATGAAACAAACGGACCCAAACAAATAAATTGAACCTCTTAACCCATCAAAAACACCACGAATGAACTTAATAAGGTTATAATAAATCAATTAAATGAATATTATGTTCTTTAATTATTAATTAATGAACCTAAATTTGACTATTCATGTCATTAAGATCAAGTGGAGAACACCTTCGTACTTAAGGTAAGCGGTTTCTTTATCTCACTTCCATTTTTGTGAGATATTCTATTTTCACTACTATTACTTGTGTATGGTGTATGTATACTTCCCATTGATGTTTAATATCCTTAATCTCTTTATTTTCATGATATTCAATGTATTTTTTTGATGATTATTAATTTTTGGTCATACGATTCAATTGATTACAAAGTTGTAAGTATTTTCTACCCAAACCTCCATTTTCATTCGGGTTGCTCGTATTCTATACTCACCTAAATTAAATTCTTATTTATCCTTATAAACTACTCATGAATTATGTGTGAATGTTCTATATATGTGTACTAATCATAATACTTTTTTATTTTATAGGGAGTTACATGTTTTAAAATAATCATTCAAAAATTCTTCTAAAATACAAGCTCGATTCAAGGGACTTCTCAAATTATTACCTATTTTGAAGTTCACTCTATAACCTGTTTTAATCCGGATTTAGCTTTCAAAAATCACACATTTTAATATGAAAAATCTATTTTGGTTCATTTCTGGTTTTATGAAAGAAAACATTCCTTTTCACTTTAAAATCTCTTTAATGAATTCTTTAAACCGCACTAAAATGTTTTAATTTTAAAGCTTCTTTAAAAACACTTTTTACATTATTTCACTTTAGTGGGACATCATTTATGGCTTAAATGAAATCTCAATGTCCTTACCTTTTCTTTTCTGGGATATAAATTTTTAAAACCATATTTATGAAAAATACAAATTATTTTCCAAAAGAACCCTTTTTCCAAAGTAAAATAGATTTTTTCTCACCTCACATTAACTTTTATGAGATATATGCCTTGTTCCCCACTTATTCCTTGCATGTTATGTATATAATTCCCCTTGTTATATCATATCAAGAGTCTCCTTATTCTCATGATATTCTTGTTGGAATCGGGCATGCAGCAGAAGCCCCAAACATGTGGGTTTTAAAATTTTTCCACTGACGGTCGACGTAAACTTGTCGACGTCGGAGAAGAGCAGCCCAATATTATCCAAGGACCACACGTGGATGATTTTAAGCACAAAATTAAACCGTAAAATACCCAGTTTAAATCTGAAGTTGCGCATGAAGTCTTCTCGTCATTGGAGATCGCTGCTTGAAGAATCCAAAGTCGAATTCCTCTAGATCATCCACAAATGCTTAAAGGAATCCGCGGGAGCGTCGTTCGTCGTAATCCGGGTGCTAGCGCAGATTTGCGACGATGCCTTAGATGCTCCAATGACCACCGTATCGCATCGCTAGCGATGCCCAAGAGAGAGCTCCATCTGAGCCCCTTGGATCCAGAGCATGTCTCTCTAGAGTGTGGGAGAGAGGAGAGGAGAGAGAAGCTCCATGAATAGTGTTTGGCAAATGCCCCTCCTCTTCTATTTATAGTGCTTAATTAAAATACCCAGTATCGCCTCGCCGACCATGAATAATTAACACACTATCAATGACATTTATGACTACTAAACTGAGTCATAAATATTATTATCATTTACTTGTAATATATTAAAATATATTACATGATAATAATTGAGTCATTAACTGGACTCATCTGTCCCATAAATATTAATTGAACCTTGAATAATTTAATATTCGTTAATTAATATTTTTTCATGTATTTACTTAAAATTTGTAAATACATATAATAAATAAATTCAATACTCATTATTCTAAACTCGAATAATATGAATATATTTATTTCATTGGTGATCGTTTAACTTTGGACAAATCCCGGACCCCTGTGGTGGGGCCCACCATGTCCAAAAATCCCATTCAACCGAATATAGAAGATTCTTGAATATGCTATTGTGTGTGACCCTCTAGGCCCTTATTTCGACAGTTTTGAATAGTATTCATAGACCAAGAGTGGGATTTAGCAACCCATCATGCCCCATGAAGAAATAAGGATTGTCACAGCAGCAACAACCAACCTACTAACACACACTGTGTAATATAATATCTTTGTCCGTAATATCTCATAAAGAAGGACGCACTCACATATCATCGCCCTTTTCTTGCTTTATAGTTTGTTGATTTAACTGGATAGATTTACCCCTGACTGTCATGGCCATGGTCTTAAAAAGGTACTGCCATCCATATCAACATGGCCTGAGATATATTACTTCTATAACCCAGAAGTGACAAATCCTTTCTTTACTATTCAACCAATGTCATTCCACCAAAGACGCACCCGACACAAACTACCTCACCATGACTTCATTGCCATGGTTTTCGTCTTGCATCAAAGTACGCAATAAAATGATATACATTGGTAATGATCTCAAGTCAGGAGACCATTACACATGATTGTAGATAGTAATTTCCAATGACACCCAAAACATGTAGAGTTACTATTGGCGGGTCAGTCCTCATGATCTCACTACTAGAGATCACCAAGTGTGAACTTCATGAGAAGAAGTCTCAATTCTTATGATCCCCTAGCACCTGATGGAAAAACATCTACTATGTCCAATTAGTAAGATGTATCTAGAACGTAGAACATATATTTAAGATTAATGTCATAGTATCTAGAAGTTCTCATTATAGCCTGGGAACTGTTATAACCTTTCGATACTACAATTAATATTTGGACATTACCATTTAAATAGTGGATGCAGAAAAGTCTACACTGTAATGGTAAGATGACATCATGCATAGTAAACTCTATACAGGATATGGTAATCAAAAACACATAATAGTTGGGTCTAGGGCACCCACTATTTCAACACTCCCACTTGCACTAGATCCAACTTGCTAACCAAAATTTTTAGTTACTCACATGATAAGAATCATGTTTCTTCTGAGTAAAGGCCTTAGATACTGGGTCCGCCACGGTTCCGCCACGTGGCTATTCTGCTATAGCGACCTCATCTCTTTGATTAAAACTTCTCAAGAGATGGTATCCTGAGTATATCTCTTTTTTCCACTATCATAACATGACATCTTAGATAGTAAGAATATCATAATTTAGATTATGATAATACTTTTCTCACCAGGTGAGATTCCAAGAACTAGAACAAATTGTTTTATATATGCAAGTTAGCGGCCTTAGAAACTGCAACGTACTCGGTCTTGTAGGTATGGCCACCACTGGATGATATGAGCCTATCTCGCTCATCGCCTTTATCCTAACTGAAATACTAGATCACATTGATCTATGGAAGACTAGTTCATATCCCAAAAACTAGTATCCTTTCTTCTCCACTTACCAGGTACATATCTTTTGTACTTGCCGAAGTAAAATTAGATTGTTCTGACTGCATCCCTCTCAGTGCTCTTGGATATAACTGATATTTTCCTATCGTAAAATATACCTTGGAAATATCGGTTCTTGTACATATCATGGCATATGTGATTGTTCCATCGCTCCGACGTATGGATTTCAACTCACCGCATTTATCTCTACCTATGTCACGGATAGGTCAACATGGAGAGATTATGCCCTATGACATATGAAACAATTCATCTCTTGAATTGTTCCAACATGTATTTTTCAATACAATGTCACTATATGTACGATTGACTAGGACCAAGCAACCTATAGATCTACCTTATTAGATCCTGTTCCCTATAACTTAGGTTGCTACTTTAAGTCAATCAATGGAGAGTAAATTTCATTTTGGTCTTAAATAACTATCAGATCAATGTCTGTTTTCCATATGTTACCGAACATATTTCTTATTGGAAAACCTTAGCGCTCCCACTAACCTCTGGTAGACACATGGAAAACATTTGTTTTAAATGTATATACTATGATCATGTTTCTTACTTTAATCCTAAACCAGATTTTAGTAACTTTCAACCTTTATTAGCATTCTGTGATGTGACCATCCCTTTCTGGTTGCGTTGTATAGACACCATCCACAATTGGTGATCATGACATCCAATGATAAATAAATTGATCATATATATTACCTATGATAAGTAAAATTCTAACAGATTTAGGCATAACGACTTGGTGAAACCAATCGAGCCTTTTTGGTACCAATCTTGTACCATACATGTATCAACTTACTTGAATACCCACCGCAGTATTCAAAACAATAATCCCCCTTTTTCAATTTGATACATGGAATCCATTAATTGAATTTTAGTTAGTCTTATCAATTTTAGCTAATTTCCATATACTTCTTACTTGTAGGGAATATTATTCACTTTGAATAATAGATCACTGACCACAGTGAATATAAAAACCATCACCATGGTTTTATCCTTCCTACGCAGTATGTGTCTTCGGAACATTCTATGTTCCACACGCGCTTGTGGAACTAGTTCCTATGCCAACTACTTGTGCATTTTGAGCATTGACTAAACACAAGTCAATACAGCTCCCCCTATCTCTAATAGAGATGTGCACCCTTATATAGAAGTGTAGTATATTGCTTGACTACCTACTCTTCTATCTTAGGGATTTATGTAACATCCTAAACAACTGTTAGGATTATTACACTAAATGCACAATGTGTTTGTCTTGATGCAAGTTTGTTTATGTCCTAACGAACTCTTTGCATCCAAACACATGTTATTATGTCATAATGGGTTTACATCATACTATGACTCATATGATATCCATTTGTAATTATAGTTGGCATATGGTTGTGGGATATAGCTGTTATTTTCAAAGCATTTCATGAAATATAATGGAAGTTTCTACTAGTTCCAACATTGGCATTACTTACATCAAAATTTTGATGTATAACATATGCGTTTAGGAATTTCTCCATGCTATATGGTTATTGATCAATGTTTATATGTAAGACTTGATCGTCAATCCTACCCATTAACATCAATGTTGTGATGTCAATAAGGTACTATGTGTTTAGGAATTGCTCCACGCCATATTATCATGATTGATGAATGCTTGGTCGAGATATTCTTCGGTATCCCAACCCGAAGCAACTCATATCTCTTGACCATACAAATACTTCACTTTGATATTCCTTAATTACTTAAAAGAATATTATGAAGTATATATACCTCTATCTTATACTTGGAATAGTTCACACTTTCGTGTTGAACTATTTCCAAAAGTTTTGTGATGTACCTTTATTTATAAAGGCTCCTTTGTCCAAACTAAAGACATCGATAATACCAAAAGTATTTAGCTATACTAAGACTAAATAGCATACTTGATATATTCATGACGTCCATTTTTAGTATTACTTGACAAAGAATTATCCTATCACAACTGGGTATAAGTATTACATTTATATTCATAACTAATTGTCTATGATTCATGTATCACTGAACTAGTGACTGAGTTTACCAAAAAAAACATTCATTCCAAAAACTAAAAGAATGTATCCTTGCGTCCAAGGACACATGAGATTAATGTTTGTGGTTATACTCAACAATAGTTCAACAGGAATCTTTCACTTGGAAATTAAGGAAGTCGTGTACTTCTCACCACTGGCCTAGGTATCACCCTTTCACAACCACTTGGAGAATACACCTGACTTCTAGTAAGGTTTCTATACTAACTTGTTTATCATATTAGAATACACATATGTTACCAACATATTTTATTTAATACCCAAGTAGTAAAATAGAAACATTACATTGATGAATATGTCTGATGTAAAAGCGGCAACTTGCTCTTTTAAATCAGGTTATTGCTTTTAAACTTCCATAGTATTATTTTATAATATGCAATGAAAATATCCTCTGTTATTACCTCATTAATTGAAGGATGTAGAGAATGTGTCAATTGGCATTAAGTGCCTTTGACCTTTTCACATTGTCTTTCAATTTATCCTCCATAATAATTAAAGCTTAGTTGTCTTTTATTCTTATTCACTTGGAAAACCTTGCCTAGATAGGTAATGAGGCGTTTACTCAATACTTGTTTGTTTTGTAACTTAAAATGAGACTTGAGTAATGTGGTGAAAATGATATTTAAAGATCATGATCAATCTTTAAATTTACACATGCCGGTGTACATCGCCTTATTCATATCATTGCTTCGCTTTCTCCTTGAAAACTTCTCAGAGATGACACTTTATGTTATATCATCTATGTCCTGGTGTTGCGACTGCAACTAACACCAAACATTGATGAAATATTTGTACATTAGTCTCCTATAAGCAATTTTCACTCTCGCTTCATGAGGTAGTTTAATAGTGTTGGGGATACTGACACCTTGAGTTTCCTATATCATAGTACTATGCGCACGCGCCTATACTATTCATGGACACTCGTGTTAGTGTGAACATTTACTTTGTCCATTTTAATATCGCAGTTTTAATCTTGTGGTATAACTTGACTTTTTCTACAAAAATAAATTTTAGCAGACGAGTGCCTTTTATATGGATTACTGGTTTAGACATTTTTTATTAATTACTTAAATCATTTTATGTCTCCCACTATTTTATCGGATTCTAGGAACCCACTGTGCTAGAATTAGAATACTCTGTCGCTTGAGTATTCTAGTGGCAAAGATCCCGGAACCACCTCTCATAGTCTACAAGCTAAGGATACGCCACTACTTGGAGGGTTCTAGGAAGGCTTTTGGCCGGTAGACCGCTTTAACTTGCGGTTCCTTAATCTGTTGAGTGAAGTCCCAGCTTCTTAAAATCAAAATTTGATTTACTCAACACTTGCCTCTAAAATGATAGCATGTTAGATATGGATAATCCTTACTATCACTTTAGTTAAGTCGACCCATCATTCTTATAAGGACTCCCTAGTAGTAAGAGGCACCCTCAGCTAAGGCATGACTGGAACCTCAAACAGCTGGTTTTGTCCAAATTTGAATGATGGAAGGCTGTTTAGACTTAATATATCTTTGGGGGTTTTATTATATTTAGTGTGATGAAAGAAATCCTTTTCTATTTTTATAATCACGTACTATGTGATCGCACTCACAACTGACCGTGCAAGAAATTGAAATTTCATCGCGTCACATGTTCATTTTATCTTGCATGCTTGTTTATTATTATACTATGTGATTGTGCAATAAATTACACATGCACAAAAATAATAAACCATACAGAAATAAAACGAACACCTGATCATGAGCCGATACTATTGGTTGATCCGTTGAGTGAATAATGGACCAATCGAAACCCTAAGGGTAAATACCTTTAGTCATGTGGCTTGCAACTTGAATAGCAATGTCTGCTCATCCAATTCATCTAACTCCTGCCTGGTGTGTCGCCGTCACTTGACGCGAAATGCGTCACCGGTTGTATCATCATTATACAATTGTACTCGTACGCAGGTGAGGGGATCCTGGGGAGTAAAATTACAACTCTTAGAATGGGCGCGCATGCCCTTATACATATAACGACTTTGAGATGACACACATATCGCCTTTTTATTTAAAATAATTATTACAAAACCACATGCAATAATTAAATAAATAAATTAAATAAATAAACACCAGACATGCATTGGTAGGTCGATGGCTCATGATCAGTCATATACGCATTAAACTTACGTATATTAAATAAGTGCAGAATAAAAATTAAACTTGCATTGAAAATAAACTTGAGGGAATTTTATTGAATTAAAAACATCACTCTTGTTTTTAATTCAATTTAACATCGTTCAGTCCTGATTTAATTAATTCAATTTTTAAAAACTAAAAATTAAATTAATTAATTAATTTCCCAATTAATTAATTATGCCGCAACAACCAAAAATTAATATCTAATTAATTTAATTATCAACTGTAATTAAATTAATTGTTTTAATTAATTTTTGATTAAAATAAAATACCCGAGCCCCTTAAACCCCGGGCAGGGCCTGTGCGGGTTGGGTCGAACCTGCGCAAGCCCATCCTGGGTTGTGCCGACCCCGTGCAGGTTTGTTCTAGACTGAGCATGCCCGCCCACGCTCGTTCCTGGATGGGCAGCCCCGCTTGTTCATAACCAGTCGACACATGGGAGAGGGCTGGCCATCGCACTGGTTTACTAGCCTGGTGTGGCGTGGAACAAGCGACAGCGGCCCGTGCGGGCAGCCTCGCTCTACTGATCTGGTGTAGGCTTGCACCTGGTCGGGAAGGGGAGGAGGCAGCCGGACGTGCGTCTTGGCTCCGTAGGAAAGTGCAGCGGACTGCTACTGGTTCTATGCATTGGGTCTTCATGGGGAGGAGCCGCTGGCATGCGCGGGAAGCGGCTGGTCGCTGGTCCGACAACCTGGTGTGGTGCGCTCGCCTGGAGAGGGTTGGCCGGGATGGCTCTCCTGCTGCGCTTCCAAGGGGAGGAGGCGGCTCATGCGAGACCGGTACAGGGGGTTCCTGTTTTGGGAAAATGGAGGATGGGGTGCGGGCATCGCCCTTGCTGTGCGGCAGAGGAAAAAAAACGAGGTGCCAAGGTGGCCTGCGGGGTGTTGTGCCGGTGCGCAGCTGTTTCTGGCTTCGCTGCAGCATGCAGGGTGGGAGGAGGTTCCCAACCGGAGGATGCCAGTCACGAGGCTAGGATAAGGGGCTGCCGCCGTGGGGTGTTGAGTGGGTTGTCGGCCCTGTGCTGGGAGTCGGCCACGACCGGCCGAGAGAGGGAGGAGGCGGCCTTGTGGCCACCATGCATGAACAGGGGGGCTGCTCGGCCCCCACGCAAAACCTTTTTTTTAATTATTATTTTTTATTGACTTACAAATGCAGGTCTTCTCCTCTTTTTTTTATAAACTTGACCCACTTGGGTCAAGGTCACCCCCTTTTTTTAAAACTAAAGCCTATCTACTAAGATTAGAAAATAATAATAATATTTTATTATAATAATATTATCATTGTGATTGTCACGACCCACCCTCAGGGTCCGTGCCGTGACTACCCCAAGCCCGCCTTCCATAGGCCAGGGGCTGGCGACTAGCACCAAGGCGTAAATCCCGGTAAAAAGGGAAGGCATTGCCTTTGTAAAGTAAACAAACACCACAGAGTAAGAAAGCGGAAAGTAAACACTAAACAAAAGCAGAGTACAACTAAAAGTGCGGAAAAGTAAATGGGCCAGTATACAAACCCAAACTGAAAGCAAAGTACAACTCGAAAGGGAAAACAAAAACTGAAAAGTAAAAGCCGCTACACCGAGCTATCCACTGGAAATCCTACCTGAAGGGTGGGTACAGATAGCTCCACTGCTCCACGGGTCCCGCCGTCCACTCCGAGCACGTCCCGCCCAGTGGTCCACCTCCGGGTACCGTCCCGCTCTGCAAGCCTCAGCCAAGATCAACGCTGTCCGTCGTCTGCAACCAACACAACGTAGTGCGGGCAAAGCCCGTGCAGGGGTGAGTATAAGCTACTCAGTAGGGACCCCGAGACCCCTGAAGGTCTCTCAAAATCCACAAAGGATAAACCACAAAGAAAGGTACAATCACGAAGTAACAACCAACACTGCTTAGGTATATGCCCATACATATACCTAAGTCATCAATTCAAATACGCTCCAACCTCCGAGCCCAAGTATAACTCAGTCCACACAGGAAAGTAAACGTATTCCACACAGGAAAGCAAAACGTAATCCACACAGGATAGCACAACACAATCCACACAGGAAAGTAACAGGATTCATCTCACACAGGATTTTCATTATCAAAAACGTAACTACTGAAGAGCCCCATCTCTGAAGTGTACAGTGTCCTGTCACGACTCTGAGATACTGCTCACTAACCTAAGACTGCTGATGTACTCCTCCTGTCGAGTACCGCGGGTCTGCCGCCAACTACCGGGCGCTCCGTCCGCTGAGGGTCTGCTGCCAAATACCGGGAGCTCACCCAAATAGCCTACAGAGGTACTCCTCCAGTCGAGTACCGCGGGTCTACTGCCAACTACCAGGCGCTCCGTCCGCCGTGGGTCTGCCGCCAAATACAGGGCGCTCCGTCCACTGGGCTAGTCGACTCACTCCAAGTCGAGTCGGTCGAGCAGTCTTCAGGTCTCAGCCGGCTACACGGTCTCCGTACTCTGTACGCTCGTCTCCAGTATCGCGGGTCTGCCGCTACAACCAAGCGCACCACCTCTATCGAGTAAACAGAAGATTCAGCTCACACAGGTATACTTATTCGGATGACGATAAGGATGATCACTGAACCATCTAAGTCGTCAGACCCACGAAGGATCGATAGGTACTAACCCCCGCAGTGACCTACACAGGATCGGACCACACAGGATCGGGCCCACGCAGGACCTGTAGCAATGATCCACGTAGGATCGCTGAGTGCAGTAGTCGTCGCAGTCCACTGCGGATCTCTGCACAGTCGTCGTCGGAGTCCACGGAGGATCTCTGCACAATCGTCGCTGTCGGAGAAGCAGTCGCAGCCAGCACTAGGGTTCCCGCACACAGCAAGCTCGTTCGGAGGGTCCGCTCCACGAGCCGAGAGGCTGATACATCAACTGTCACAAAGTCCAGAGTTGATGTATCCAAAAGTTCCGTATCGTCAACAGGAACTCAACGCAACAGACGGCGCGTTGATCGGACGCCCGGTCTGAGAGTTATTGGCATTTTCGTCCCCGGGGCCCGGTTGGTTTTTAAGGCAAAACCAACCCGACCGTAACTCCACCTGCGTCCAAAACTCGGGCGGAGCATTCCAAAAGAACCGTCTCACTAAGAGAGGAACACAACTAAGCTGACGGCACGTCAATCGGACGTCCGTAGCTCAAGATATGAGCGTTTCCGCTCCGAAGGCCCGGTTGGTTTTCGTGAACGAACCAACCCGGACGAACTCAAAGTGTTCCGAAACCTTGAGTGTGATATACCGAAACGACTGTCTCGATCCAAGGATCGCGTTTCGCAGACGGTTCGTCAATCGGAGGTCCGTGGCTTCAAGTTATGTCCCAAAAGACCAAATCCGTCTCGAAACGGGGGGGGTCCGGGTCCGGCCCGAACCGGGTCGACCCGACCCGGGTCCGAATCGGCCCGGCGCGGCGGCGCGGCGGCGTGGCGGCCTGGCGCCGCATGGAGGCAGCGCGCGGGGGGGGGGGGGGGGGGGGGGGCAAAGCCCCCGCTTCTTGGAAGGCGGGCGCGTCATTATGCCGCGCCCTTGTGTCAACAACGACCCCCCTCCTGGGGGCCTGCTTTGTGGAAAAAACCGGGGGGCCGCCTGCCCCCCCTCAAGGAAACCGCCCCCCCTCATAAATGAGGGGGGTTTTTTAAGATGGC
>CAUJRU010004532.1:0-15862 GCA_963277665.1 Viscum album | reverse complement strand
TTTCATTTATGTCTGTTTCGCACGGAATCCGGGGATGACCTCCTGGACGGGAGATTCAAACGTTCCGATCGGTTTCTAACGGGTTTGTTCGTAGAACCGGAAACATCCAATGATTCCACATCCGCTTGGACCTACTTTCCAAAGGCAGGCGCTCATTAGCTTGTGGGCTAATGAGGCTTGGGAATTTGCATTGGTCGAGAGGATGGGAGGTCGGACTCATCACACCTTTTTGAGGGGAATTATTGCCTACTCCGGGACTCTCTTTATAGATTTAAGTTATGTTCGTGAATCCTTATTACATTACCAAGTATAAAATGAGCTTTCCTTTAGTTTTAACAATCAATGATTAAATATGCAAGAAATTTAGAGAATCTTTTAATGTATTCGAGGTTCTTCATCAATATAGAATCATCTATATTTGTTTAGAGATTCTTGGTCAATGGCATCCTTCAAAACATTTATATAAAAGTCTCTTGGTCATTTTGATGACCAGGCTGGTTTTAAAGCCACTCAATGGGGCACTTGAAGTTTATCGTCATTCAGAAGGACATAGATTATTTCAAAGTTGGGATCGAACCCATAAATGGGCTACCTACGTATCCTTTGTTTTGGAAAAGGAATCAGAACCCACGTAGTTCGAGAAATGGAGTATGATGTTTATGATTGATGGCTCAAAGATGAATGTCATAATTACTTTTATACTCTAAGCTCACGTGAGTCATGCTCGGTGTGAGAAACAAGAGGTATTTAGTAAAATTTAGACAATTGTACCATGAAAGATGCAATCATAAGAATTTGTTTGGGGCTTATGTATGGATGACTGCCCAGACAGATGAAGGTTTAGGATTTACTTTTAGGGAGAAAATCCATGAACAGGGTCCACAAAGATATATGTGCTTTATGGAGATTTGAATACTCTAATCTTGGGGCTTATTCCTAAGGAGAATTCCCAAGTTAGGAGGGGACTTATGATTGGGTTTTATTCCTGAAAAGGGAACCCAAATCAAAGGTAATTTATGACTGGTTAAGAGAAGTTTTAGGGGACTTGGGGCTTATTCCTGAAAAGGAAGCCCAAGGTTATGACTGAGTCTTATTCCTGAAAAGGAGACCCAGGTTAGGGATTAAGGTTTGGGGCTTACTCCTGAGGAGGATGCCCAAGATTAAAGGACTTGATTGGGGCTTATTCTTAAGAAAGATGCCCAGATCAAAGGTTTTATAACTGGGGATTATTCCTGAAAAGGAGACCCAGGTTAAGATTCTCTCATCTTAAAGGATGAGGTTGAATGAATGAACTCTCAATCTTTGGTGACATAAAGATGTTTAAATCACTAGGTTTTGAGAGATATTTCACAGAATTCCTTTCAGATAAGGATGTCAAATCAAGAAATCATGCCATAAATGGCTTTGAAGAGTATCTTGAAGACTGAATCTTGAATAGGAAGGGTGAAATGGCTTAAGAGGGGTAAAAATGGGCAAGATGGGCACCCAAAAAGATAGGGGCGCGCAAGTCTTGAAAGGCGCGCAAGTCCTGCGGCGGCGCGCAAGTATTGGTCGCGCAAGTATACTTGTGCGACATGAGGGGTACTTGCGCGATTTTCAACCAGTATTGAAATTCTTGAGCGACTCTTTATTAAACCCTTTACCATCCTCTTGAGGTTCTTCCAGAAGAGGGACGCGCAAGTTATATTGAAGGAATTAAGTAGGCGCGCAAGTGTTTGATAAGTTTCAACACTTAGGCCTTCCTTTTTCTCTTTAGATCTTCCGTTCTAGGTAAGAAATTACCTTAGAAGTGTTCTGGAAGCTTTGAGAAGAGACTTGGGCATCGGGAGCTTCAATCCGAGTTTCTGGAAAAAGATCCTTCTCGAATGGGGGGCCCACAGGGTCTATTTATAGGCAAAAGAAGACCCCGGGCGGTTACCGGGCGGTTACCAATTAGGTCGCGCAAGTCACCTGCGCGACCAAGGTAGTCGCGCAAGTGTACTTACGCGACAGTGGTAAAACTTGCGCGGTGAATTGGCTTTTGATCCTTTGTTCATGCCTTTGTCGATTTTTGATGTTTTCTTCAAAGGATGAATCACTTTCAGCTGAGATATTCCCTTTTCCGATCTTTAGATTATGTGACGAAAGGAGTGTCAACAAAAGTCCCCCCTCAGAGTTGGATCCGGAGAGAAAATGAGGATTTGACTCTGAGGAAATTGAATTCCTCAAAAGGAAAAGGGAGGGCGCGCAAGTCTTTCAGCGTCAGAGGGTGGCGCGCAAGTCTGCGTCGCGCAGGCCTTAAGCGCTCTGGGTGCGGCGCGCAGATAGGCCTCCTGGCCTATAAATATACCGCCTCCGGCCGTAGATGGCATCTGACCCCGAAGTTCTCGAGCTCTCGCCGCGCAAGTCTTCGTCGCCGTGCAAGTCTCCTGTTTTCATTGTTTCCTCGCTGCCACGTTACTCTCAAGGTAATAAGGCTTGCACGGAGATACTTGCGCGACAAAAACTTGCGCGACACATGTACCACTTGCGCGACATTTCCATACTTGCGCGCCTTAATGCCTTGGCCATTTTTTCCAATTTCTTTCACAAATTTTATGAAAAATAAACCCACTTAAGAGTTTAATTTATTCAACTCCTGTGCAGATTCAATGGCTCTTAGACCTGGATTAATTGATGAACTGGCTAGCAAGCGGATAGATGATATGATGGACATTATTGGCCCTGATTACTATACTATCAAAAATAGTACTCTTCCAGATTTGGCTAAGTATCTGAAGAAATATCATTACAACTTTCCTCACTGCACTTATCTACCTTTGTATGGTCACGGTCATCTGCAAGAAGTCATTATTCCAGAAGTAAAGAATTATCTTCCATTTTCTTGGTTTCAGAATTATACCAATTTTGCTGCAGCAAATATCTCAGGTGGAGGAACATTTCAAACTGCTGGAACGGTGGAGAAGGCTTACGTGATGCATCATAGCCCTTGCACACCAGATCTGAAAAAACATACACCTGAGCTTCAACCACATTGTCATCCTTCAATCTTCTGAAATGCTCAGATGGATCAATCCAAAGGCTGGAAGAAAAGTTGGGATTTCCGTCCTGGGGGAGGTGTGAAACCAACTTGGATGTGGGTATACTGGGTGCGACAGACTTGCGTAGAGTTTATTGAGGATCTGAAGAGAGCTGCAATATATGAGGCTGTTTGGGTTGGGCAGACATATATTTACAGACATGATATCTTCGTGCCAGAGATACTCAGCCACTGGAGTCCAGCGACTAATTCTTTCCACTTGACTCATGGAGAAGTAGGTATCAGTTTGTGGGATGTCCACAAGATTTCAAGAGATCCAATCTTGGGCGATATGTATGATGAATTCATTCCTCCCAAGGTGACTTGGAATGATCCAGAGAAGACTCCTGCTTTGGCTCGAGAATTATTCAAAATCTTTCACAAGCTCAAGAGTTCAGAGACCTCATTAACTCATTTCAGAAAAGATATCCATCCGGAAGAATGGATGAATGTGTTTCTTACTGAGAAGAAAGGGATGGAGCCAAAGGAAAAAGGATCCAAGAAAAAGAAATCCAAGTATACCCGGCCCAGATGTCCTACCACTTGTCCAAAACCTGAGAAGAGAGGAGCTCCTGGCACATTCTGGCCAACTCTAGAAGCAGGAGAGTTTGAAAAATGGGGCTATGAAGTGAATAAAAGAATTCCAAAGAAAACTCGTCTGGCGGGTTTCTTGGCAATGTGGCTCAGTATTTATCTCTTGCCGGTCAGGGATTCGAAGGGAGGCGTTAGGCCAGGGACCTTCGTCATTGCGGCCAAGTTAGCTGAGGGAAAAATTGTTGGGTTAGCTACCCCCATTTTAGCAAATATTCACAGGAGTTTACTTCACGTCTTCCATGGTAAATCTCCTTTAAGAATAGTGGGACCATTCCAGGTTTTGTGGGGATGGATCGCCACTCACTTCCGGACTTACAATGTACAGAATGGATTACAAATTCCTGGAAGTTCTTTCAGACCGTCAGTGCAAGCATTCTCTGGAATTTCTCCATTAGATGTCAATGGTTATGACATAAAAGTAAGACTAAGCATGTATAAGGAATTCAACTTCTTTCCTTATGGAAGTCCGCCATCTGGGCGGTTTGTTGATGATGGGAAAGCCCCTTTGGATTTGAGGGCATACATGCTAGCTTGCAGGGATGGCGTGTTAGTAGCCAGGATTGATGGAGAAATCATATGCGAGGCCTATGCTCCATATAGATTTGCACGCCAATTCAAATGTTTACAACAGATTGTTGTATCCCCTCCAGTACATGTCAGGTTAGAGCAACATCCGATGGTTGCTTGACAACTATGGTTGCTGACATCAAGAGAGAAGACTGGGGCAGTATTTGATCTACCAGTTGAAAAAGCGGCACATTATCTGACTACATTTTATGCCGAACACTGGATAGCATCATACCCTAAAGGGATATTGAATCACCCTGTATATCAAGTGGGAAAGAGGAAGAGGACTGTAGAGAAAGAAAATCTTCCTCATGAAGGTGATGCTTCTCCTCCTGAAATAGGTTCAACAGACTCCTCCTCTAGAACTGATTCCTCAGATTATCATGATGGGGATGATGAGGCACAACCGGCAGCAAAGCGGTTTCGTGCCCGATATAATCCTCCGTCCAGAGTTAAAAGACCCACTCCATCAGCTCCTGGTGAGTTATTTGATTGAAATAACTTCAATCACTTCTATTTTATAAAGTAATAAGTCTTACTTTCTTATTCTCTATCTGTAGTTGCAGGAGTCGGGAAGAAATTAAAATCAAAAATTGTAGGACCTTCCTCACAGCCTTTATATCTAAGACCAGAGGTTGTTCAGCTATGGCAGAGATTATACTGTGATACTGAGACCGCCTGGCAGGATTTGTGTGAGGGCCTACAACTTCCTGGAATAGGATATCTTCTAGCTTCTAAAGACCTTCAATACGGAGATAACCCCAATGAAGTGCGAGCTTACATCAGAGAGCTGGAAATGCTCATATATGCCACTGATAATTCGGTTCCTATCACCAGGCGGGTGAAGGAAATGATTGATCATGGCACCACTGAGGGGGCTGGTGGTTCTGGAGATGAGGAGTGGCAAGAGTACGTGGCTCCTGAAGATGTAAGTTTTCTTTCCTTATTTTCTTTGCAACTTGATTTCAGTTGAAGCTTTGTTACTTAAGGAAGTTATTTTCTTCATCTTGCAGCTTGCAAAGAAAGGGACCGGGGTTCCTTCGCCACAATATAGCCCTGGTGGTACCTCTGTTGGGGCTGCTGCTGATTCTCCTCGCGAACCAGGCGAGATATCTCCAGGACAGCAGGCCATGAATGAGGCACTGGACATAGCCTTTCATTCGCCAATCCAAGTGCCAATAAGGGAGACAACTGAAACTCCAAAAAAACAAAAGAAGCCAAGGCAACGAAGGAGGAAATCCTTTGCTAAACGTTTCATTAGCAGTGGTAAGTCCTTCGAACAATCATGAGTTTATACCCATAATCATATGGTTACTCATATTTCTAAGGATTGCAGGGGCTTCTTCAATTTCCCCCTTGAGGGAAGGGACTGATCCTTCTTCAAAGGTCGTGGAGGGTTCTGTAGAACAACCACAGACTCAAGCTAACTTGGTTGCTCCTAGAGAAGAGCTACCATCCATTCCCAGTATCCCTCCCACTACTGAAGATGCTGTCCAGGATCAGGGGTTGCAGGACATAAGTCAGCAAGAAGACGTAGCAAATGCTCCCACTGGTGAGACTAACCAAGATTCTGAAGTATCATTGGATGAAATGATGAATCAAGGAATGACTTTTGAAGAATTTTATGATCATGCTAGATTTTCATGTGATTTAGAAGACCTTGGGCGTGAGTGTTACCCTTCGCCCAAATTTTTCTTAAAAAAAACATATTTCTAATCATGATGTAAAATAATATGCAGTTTCTTCCGTAGAAGCTTCTGAACTGCCAATGCCCGAAGAGGGTGTGGACACTGATGTCAACCCTATCATTGCAGAAACATTAGCTCAAGTAGAGCTAAATCCAATAAACTCTCCTGAGACCCATCTTGAAAATCCAGTTGAAACCGGGAAAGATGGGGAGAAGTCTTCTCATGTTGCTGAACCACCATTGGGTAAGGGATAACAATATTTGTGATTGTACTTTATTTGCAAGACAATCCATTCTTTTATTATCCTTTAAGATTCAACTAAAATCTTTCAATTGATCATGTAGGGCCATCAACTGTAATGGCTAGATCCGGAGATGAGGCTTCAGCCTCTGCCCCAACGGGAATTGAAAGTGAAGAAGCCCAAGTCAGAGGGGAAAGAGCAGGACGAGGCACTTCCTTAAGCATGTTAATTCCAGATTACATACCCCCTTCTGACGAAGATGTTGAATCAGATCCAGAGATGCTCAAAGAGTTCAGCTTTTCACGACGTAAGGCATGGAACAACATATGGAACATCATATCGGGGGTGCCTTTAGAAGAGCTACCATCAAAAAAATCCCGATTGTCATCCCAATTTGTTATAATGGGACTTGGTGGTTTTGGGTATGAAAAGATCCATGCTGCGGTGAAACAGATTATTTTCAGGAGGGAGCAAATGCATACAAGTCACGAAGATTTGACCAGAGTGAAATTGTCAGTCAACATAGGCGAATTTGAGGCTGCGATATCCCAGGCTGAAGCTGATTATGCTGTCAAGATGAAGGATTTGAAGCAAAAAATCAAAGAAAAGGTCGTCCAGCAGGTGCAGCTCCAGCAACAGTTAGATGCTGTTACTGGGGAACTTGATCAGCTTAATAAATCATTGGATGAAACTCATATGAATGGCATGAAAGCCATTGCAGATGCTAAGAAGGCACTTCATCAAGCTGAGAAGAGTGAAGCTGGTCAAGTGCACGAGTTTCAAGTAACTGTTGATAAGGCTCAGGATGTTATACATCAAATGAAGACTTATGTTGACAATCTTCTGTAATTCTTGAAAAAGAGAAGAGATTCCAGTCTGTGGATGTCCTTCTAACTCTTGTGTATCAATGAAAAACACTTTTGTCTTCAATCATTTGTACTTGCATTCTTCCATTACCTGCTTCAAATTTACTTAAGCCAATGGGCTTAGTAAGCATAGTTTGATTTTTACTAGGATTATTACAAATAACCCTACAAACTTTGAACCTTTTAACTGCTCAATATTACCTAAATCATACAAAAAATGTATATTTAGTGAGCTGGAACTTGACTTTTATTCAGAGTTCCTTTGTCTTTTGTGTGGGCAGTTTAAAGTCATGCACGCCGGACATAAAGGGGCTAATGTTTAAGGTCGAAATAGCTTTGACCGAAAATGGATTAAAATGGATTCAATTCCTTGACAATTTATCTGAAAACATATTTACCATACTCAAGTATGAGGGAAAAAATGTAAACTATGGCTTAAGAATATTTGAATCTGAGGAATGATATGAAAAAGAGCTAAATAGCATTAGAAGAAGTAGTTTTTCAAGAATGAAGTTACTATTATTTAACAAAACCCGTTAGGGGGTTGAAATATACAGGGCCACCTATGGGCATTGGCTGCATAGTCAAATAAAATAGCATCTTTTGGCTGACAAGTCTGTTATGTGGACTGTTTATGCAAGGCCACCTATGGGCACGTGCTACATAGTCAGGCAAAAGAACTCCCAAAAATTTACTTTCCTAGTGCTAAAAGCCAGTGAAAGTTTATGGAGATTAAAATTTTCTAAAGCATAGAGTTTGTTGTATGGAAAGAGGTACTTGAATATGGAGAAGATATTTCCAAACAAGAATATCGAAGAACTGGATGAATATCACTCCTACGAAGGTCTGACCCAAACGTAGGGAAGAAGAATAAACCATAGACTTGAATACTTTCAGATCATGAAAAAGGATATGGGACAAATATGTTAAGGATGGCTATTTTTGCGGATCCCTACATACTGTCGTTTAAGACAAATAAGGACAAAAGAGGCATTCTTCCCAAGAATGAAGTTACTATTATTTAACAAAACCCGTTAGGGGGTTGAAATATGCAGGGCCACCTATGGGCATTGGCTGCATGGTCAAATGAATAGCATCTTTTGGCTGACAAGTCTGTTATGTGGACTGTTTATGCAAGGCCACCTATGGGCACGTGCTGCATAGTCAGGAAAAAGAATTCTCAGAAGTTTGACATTTTTGTGACTAGAAGTCATGAAAAGGGTTATGAAGATCTGAAAATATTTAAGGTTAGGATTATAATACATAATGATGGGTATTGTCCAATGTATATAGAGATACATAGGTCAATGATAACCATAATCATGTTGTGGCTGGGTCCTGAATTGAAACTTGGACTTCACTGCGTATCTCATAAGAATGAGAATCAAGCCATACGTAGTTCTTGAAATGCAGTTTAACGTCGTGCAGGACGAAAGTATGAGTAATCTTAGTTTAGGGTCATAGAATTCGGACCATAATAATGAATACACAGTGTGTGTTTTCATGAGGACTTTTCAGCCAAGGGACTGAAAGTGAAATTTGGGGTTAGGCCCAAAAGACTTGGGACTGGATTCGAGGGACACTCGAATGTTCCTACGTATCCCATAAGGATGGGAATCAAGTCCACGTAGTTCTAGAATTACCCTTTGTACAAATTTGGTTCGTACATGTGAAGGGTGAAAGGGGATTTTAATGCAATGATGGTTTAACCTAAGATAAAAAGTTCAGGCATTACCATGTATGCACGTAAAAAATGAAAACCATGATTGAAAAATCAATGTCAATAATAGTTCTCTTTCAAATGAGGAAATCAAAGAATATTGTAGTTTATTGTCATACCGGACAGAAGTGTTGTATAGTTTAACGTCATATAACAAGGACGAAAGTTAATCAATGTGAAGATATTGATTCCAAGGGCGGTTTCACAAATCATCATCATATGAGATGGTGGTGAAACGATGTGAAGAGATTGTTTTTTGGGCTTGAACCTTGGGAGGTTGCCTACATACCCAGCCTGGAGGGCGAGGATCAAAGTCTGTGTAGTTCAATTAAAGAATGAATTAATGATCAAGTTGTTCTTGGGGACAACGATCTAATTAAAATGTTGTTGGGACTTACACATGGTTAGTGGCCCAAAGGGAGTGTTATGGTTGATGTTCGCTCTAAGCTCACGTGAGTCATACTCGGTGTGAGAAACAAGAGGTAATAACAACCTTAACGCTGCACAGTTTAGTGTCATGTAGCAGGGACAAAATAACAGTTTAATGTCATGTAGGACATATCAAGGACTTTCTGTACAGTTTAGCGTCATGTAGTTAGGACGATGGGGACAATACAGTTTAACGTCATATTGGACGAAAGGGGGATTGTGCAGTTTTAATGTCATGCTGGACTTTTGATGATTATATAGTTTAACGTCTTTCCGGACGTGAGGGACTTTTATACAGTTTAGCGTCATGTAGTTAGGACGTCACAGTTTAACGTCTTGCTGGACATAAGGGATTTGAAAATAGTTTATGGTCATATACATGGACCAGGGATGATGCAGTTTAAGGTCATGCTGGACGGTTTATGGAATTTTTTCACAGTTTAATGTCGTGTGGGACGAAGTTGCAGTTTAAAGTCATACTGGACCATTGCTGTATAGTTTAACGTCATATAGCAAGGACGAACTGGTGTTTTACAGTTTAAAGTCATGTAGCTAGGACTAAGGTGAACCAATATGAGGATATCAGTTCTGGGGACTTTTTACAGTTTATCGTCATGCTGAACGTTGGAAGTGCCACACAGTTTAATGTCATGTTGCTAGGACACAATATAGTTTAATGTCATCTCGGACAAAATATAGGAACTTCTATACAGTTTAATGTCATGTAGGACATAATCAGGGACTATGCAGTTTAAAGTCTTGTAGTTAGGACTATTGATGCTGCACAGTTTAGTGTCATGTTGCAGGGACATAAGTGCGAATAGTTTAAGGTCTTATGCATGGACCATACAGTTTATCGTCATGCTGGACGTATTATAGTTTGATGTCATCTCGGACAGAAGTGTGACACAGTTTAACGTCATGTTGGACGAAGTTGTAGTTTAAGGTCATACTGGACCATCGCTGTATGAACCAAATGTAAGAGTCTTGGTTCTGGGAACAATATTTTGTGTTTATACAAAATACTTCTTCAGAAATATGGCATTAGTTGGAGTCGTGATGTGTTCTCCATCCATTGAGATTAGAGAATACGCTCCATTGGAGTAGACCTTATGTATTGAATAAGGTCCTTCCCATTTTGGTTCAAGCTTGGGAGGTTTCTTTCCTGGTATCATTGGTGTTTTAAGAACCAATACCAATTCTCCCTGAATGAATGAACGAAGACGAACTTTTTTGTTAAAAGCTCGTGCTATCCGATTTTGATAGATTTCCAAGTGGTGCAAAGTGCACAATCTCTTCTCATCTAACTGTTCCAATTCATTCAAACGCTTTTGGGATTGCTCATCTGTCGATAACTGATCACAAATGGCTATTCTGAGTGAGGGAAATTGAACTTCAATTGGCAAGACTGCTTCTGTTCCATATACCAATGAATATGGAGTAGACCGCGTTGCATTGCGAGTGGTAGTCCGATAAGCCCATAAAGCATGAAAGAGTTTATCAGGCCATGACCTCTTATCTTTATCCACCATCTTTTGCAGTATATTTGAAAGAGTCTTGTTGAAGGCCTCTATCTGGCCATTAGCCGCTGCATGATATCGAGATGAATGGTTGGACTTAATGTTGTATTCTTGATACAATCTCTTTACCTCAGAAGAACAGAAGTTGGTGTCGTTGTCCGTCAATATGGTATGAGGGACACCAAATCTAGTAATGATGTTAGACTTGATGAAGCTAACAATGCATTTAGAACTGACTTCTTTGAGAGGTACTGCCTCTGCCCATTTGGAAAAGAAATCAGTAGAAGTAAGAATGTACTTAAACTGCTT
Source organism: Viscum album (assembly GCA_963277665.1). Classification (NCBI taxonomy): domain Eukaryota; kingdom Viridiplantae; phylum Streptophyta; class Magnoliopsida; order Santalales; family Viscaceae; genus Viscum; species Viscum album. Next base: position 4,870 of record CAUJRU010004532.1, on the reverse strand, counting down.
GGCCGTAGCTGAAGGGTAAGGTCCCACCACATCCATTCCCCATGTGGAAAATGGCCATGAGTATTTAGCTGTATGAAGCAACTCTGGAGGTTGATGAATGAAGTTGGCATATACTTGGCATGAATGACACTTCTTTGTGAAATTAACACAATCTTGTATCATTGAAGGCCAGAAGTATCCAAGCCTTCGAATTTGATCAGACAATCTTTGTCCAGACTGGTGGGCACCACAGACTCCTGCATGCACTTCTTTTATGACAGCCATTGTCTCTTCACCATCAATACATCTGAAGAGAACTCCATCAAAACCACGTTTGTAGAGAATTTTCTCGAGGTGGTTTGGACCATCATAAAGAGTAAAATTGACCACACGTCGCCGAATTTGTTCTTTCTCGGCTCTATCAGGTGGAAGTGTTCCATTTTGAAGGTATTCCTTGATAGGTGACATCCATCCTGTAGTATGACCATACGGTTCAGGAAGGGGACTAATTTCATTGATTTCCTCTGTTCTGACTTGAACATAAGGTGAAATTGCACGACGGTGGGCAATACCGATGGTTGTTTCGTCCCGATTTGGATCTGCTAAAGCTGTGGCTATATTAGCCAGTGCATCAGCTTGAGAATTTTGTGATCTTGGGACATAAGAAAATGTCGGTTCTGAAGGGAATTCCGACATTAACTCTCGGACGTAATCATACAAAGGGATTAATTCTTCTTTTCTGATGGCATAATCCCCATTGACTTGTTTGATTACCAGGTCTGAATCACCTTTCACCTTTATGTGATTCACTTGTGCTTGAAGTGCTAACTCCAAGCCTGCAATGAGAGCTTGGTATTCAGCTTCATTATTGGTACCACCTTCCCACAACAAAAAGGAATAAGGTAACACTGCCTTATCTGGAGAAATGAGCACAATTCCTAAACCAACTTTGTTGAATTTAGGATTTTCCATTTTCTTCCCTGTTGGACTTCTAGAAGCACCATCAAAATACATTTCCCATGTTTGAGGACTCTCTTGAATAGAAAAAACTTCCTCATCAGGGAGTTCGATATCTGAATACGTGTCTTCCACTGAAGGGTGTTCAGCCAGGAAATCAGCCAGAGCTTGGCCCTTAATTGCCTTTTGAGACACATACTGGATGTCAAACTGCTGTAGAATAACCGCCCACCTTGCCAGACGTCCTGTAAGCATTGGACGACTAAGGATGAATTTGAGTGGATTATTACGAGATACCAATTGGACCTCGTGATGTTGCAGGTAGTGTCTCAGTTTCTGAACTGAAAAGATTAATGCTAGGCAGCACTTTTCAATACTCGAATACCGGGTTTCTTCTTCAAGAATAGTTCTACTGAGATAGTAGAGACTATTTTCATTCCCAGCATCATTCTTTTGAGGGAGAAAGGCACCCAATGATCGCTCTAAAGCTGTCACATAGAGGATAAGAGGCCTACCCTCAACAGGTGGCATGAGTACTGGTGGACTCAAAAGGTATTTCTTGAGAACATCAAATGCTTCTTGACATTCTTCAGTCCATTGGTAAGTGACTCCTTTCTTCAATAATTTGGAAAAGGGTAAACTTTTGCCTGCCAAATTGGCGATAAAACGTCGAATATAGGCTAAGTGTCCTTGAAGTCCTCTTAATTCTTTCAAATTCTGAGGAGGTGACATACCAAGGATTGATTTGGTCTTCTCAGGATCGACTTCAATACCACGATGGCGTATAACAAAGCCGAGGAATTTTCCTGAAGTTACCCCAAAAGCACATTTTAAGGGGTTCATCTTCAAATTATGTTGTCGAAGCTTGTGGAATATGACTTCCAAATCAGCCAAGTGATCAAAACGTTGTTTGGATTTAACCACCAAATCATCTACATAGCATTCAACAAATTTCCCTAGGAAAGGTTTTAAGATACGATGCATGGCGCGTTGATATGTTTCACCTGCATTCTTTAAACCAAAGGGCATCACCCGGTAACAAAACACACCTTGAGGAGCTCTGAAGGCTGTATATTCCTCATCTTCTGGGGCCATTCGGATCTGATTATATCCAGAATATCCATCCATGAAAGAAAGTACTTCATAGCCAGCCGTTGCATCAATTAAGAGTTCTGTAATCGGAACTGGAAAATAATCTTTGGGACAATACCGATTAAGATCTCTGAAATCGATGCAAACCCTAATTTGTCCGTTCTTCTTCTTTACAGGGACAATATTAGCCAACCACTTGGGATATTGAACTTCTCTAACGAAGTTAGCTTTGATAAGCTTATCCACTTCAGCCTCGATTTTGGAAGCATAGGTTGGGTGTGTTCTTCTCGCGGCTTGCTTGAATCCTCGATGTTCTTTTGGCAAACCCAAATGATGGGTGGCAACATCAGGATCAAGGCCAAGCATCTCTGTATAATTCCAAGCAAAAATATCTTTATTTTGCTTTAGAAAAGAAATATACATCTCTTGTTCTTCAAGGGTCATGGCCGCACTAATTAAAGTGGGGCGTGGATCTTTCTCTGTACCCAGATTTACTTCTCTGAGTTCATCCACCGTGGTAGAGATACCCTCTTCAAATGCTGGAGGAGAATCTCTAAGATCTTCCTCTTCCTATTCATTATGTGTTATTTCTTCCGCTTCTACTTGCAAAGTAGATGAAACAACGAAATTCTCATGATCATAAGAGATGTCGAAATTTTCACATTTTGAAGAAAAAGCTTCCATTTCCGACCCTATTGATGAAAAAGGGTCTTCTTTGGGAAATAAAGAGGGGATGATGGATTGAGAATCGACATCAATATTCACCTCTGGTGTTGCTATAACTTCTTCTGGCCTGATTAGCGAAGTATAGACTTGTTGGATTTCAGCAGATGAAATGAAAACGTCACCACTCATGCTTTCATCACTGCTTGGTAAGTTACCAATTTCTCTCATGTTGTCTGGCTCGATTGCCGTAATTGACATTGTGGATCTTTCCATAAGAGTATTTTGATTTGGGCCTATTTTGTCAATTCGACTGATAGGTAACACATAATCTGTACTCACATGTGAAAATGGATTTATTGGAATTTTTTCCAAACCATATGGAGCATTAACTTTGGTAATTTCCTTCATTGTAGATTTTTCTCTTCCCTTCATGTGATAAAATTCCGCCTCAATGTATTGAGACTCACATGTCTTGAAAGGGGCCTTATCACCATACAATGTTCCAACTTGACCATCGAAACAGTATTTGAGACATTGATGGTATGATGACGGAATAGCTGCATGCTGATGTAGCCAGGGTCTTCCAAGCAAGATATTGAAAGCTGAGTCTTGATCAACAATCATGAAATCTGAATTGGAAACAAGATCTCCAAACTGAGTTCTGATCGTAACTTCTCCCAGTGGTTCTTGTTCATTTTTATCATACCCTTGCAACATCATGGTAGAAGGAGATAAATCAGATTCTGTGAGGCCCAATCGACGAAGTGTGCGAATGGGCATGAGGTTGACTGATGAACCATTGTCAATAAAAGCTCTTCGAACATCTATACCATTGACTTTGCCAGATAGGTACTAAGGTTTTATGTGCCCATGCACAACATCATCTTCATCTTTATCAGTAAAAGATATCACTGCATGGCATTCTGCAGGATTATTCTCTATGTGATAAATTTCAGCTGCAGCAATTTCAGCTTCAAATTCCTGAGGACTTGACAAAGCTTCGATGAGTGCTTCCCGAAGATCTCTTGATAGATTCAAAGCATCCAAAATTGATAATTTGGCTGGTACTTGGGCCAAGTGTTTCAATATATCATACTTTTGATCTAGAGGCCTGCGTTTCCCAATAGGAATATGCGGTTTGGCAGGTACCTTGGAAGCAGATGCTTTGGAAGCTGATGCATCTTGTATTGGAGTTGGCAACATCTTTGGTTTTGGAAAATTAGACTGATTAGATCCATTTACTTGCTGAGATAAAGAAGATGGAACCTTTAATCGGTCTTCCAAAATAACTGTGTCGAAGCTGAGTTGGCCATTGGCAGAAGAACTTGCTTGTTCATTTTGAGCTCGCTGAAGGGCTCTACCACGAGTTTCTGCTGCATATACAGTGCTAGCAGGGGTAGAATTAGAGTAGTGGCTTCGGAAAGATCCACGTCTTCCCCTATATCCTGAACCTCTAGAACTTCCTCGGGTTCCTTTATTTGATACAGGGAATTCAGGCTCATCAAGACTGGAATATGAATCTGTTAATTGAATCATATTAACAGAACCAAAGATTAACTCTTCGTCTGATAAAGACTCTGCCTGGTTAGCCTGTTTAGGCTGTGCCGTTTGGTGGGACGGTTCCCGTGGCTTTGAAGTAGATGGCATGAAATCTGCCAGAGTCAAAGACAATTTAGGCTTTGATACATACTCATCTTCTCCTGATTCCTCTTTCTTCTTTGAATTGCGCTGCCCTTTTGAGGATTTGTCCTTTGATGGAGGCTTTATTGCAGCTTTTGTAGGAGACACAATTGGCTTCTTCAATTGTGTTCGCAAAATGGAATGGGTCCGATTGATTGTCTTTCTGACCATCCAATCATCATATTTTTTCACAGTTTTGCTTTTGACTTCCTGCCACTCGCCTCCTTCCTCTGGATCTGTAGCGGTAATACACGCTACATGAGCTGAAGAACCTTTCAATTTGACTTGTCCCAAGTCGACCATCTTTTGTAGGAGGTCTTTAAAGACAAAACACTCTTGTATGGGATGTCCCAACATTTGATGAAAGGGACAATAATTGGGACGGTCTTCATCTCCTTCCTTGTTTGGATGGGATGTCCCAACATTTAGATCTTATTTAGCTATGGGTAGTGGCAGTACATGTAAAACAGTACCATAATATGGGATGATGTGGTGA
>CAUJRU010004531.1:0-15873 GCA_963277665.1 Viscum album | reverse complement strand
ACTCCGTTGGGGTTTTGGATGAATAGTGTATATCAGTGCAAGGATCTCCCTCTTGAGGTTGGTGGGTGTCACTTCTTATAGGACCTCTAGAGATGATATGCTTCGACGTCATTCTTAGAATGGATTGGTTAGTCTCTTTCGAGGCCTTTCTTGATGGATATCACCGTAGGGTGAGTTTCATGTCACCAGAGAGTGGGTATTTTCTACACAAGGGTGAATGGGATGTCCAGGAGAGCAGAGATAGACCCGTGCATCATGGGTTGGGAGGAATTATATCCCAACTTGATAGTTTATATCTATATCACTATAGGACTTCACAGATGTACTTTCCCCCAGTGGTTGATCATTTTAGGGATGTCTTACCAGATGAATTTTTAGGTTTACCTCTAGAGTGAGAGGTAGATTTCTCTATTGTGCTTGTTCTATGAGTGACACCAGTTTCTATTCCTCCTTATAGGATTAATAAAAAATATTTTCAGGAGCTCAAGAAGTAGTTAGAGGAGTTATAGGAAAAGGGTTTCATCCGACCTAGTACTTCTCCTTGGGGTTCGCATGTACTGTTTCCAAATAAGGCGGACGATACCCTCAGAATTTGTGCAGAATATCGGAATCTGAACCATTTTATGGTTAATAACTGATATCATTTTCTTAGGATTGATGATCTCTTTGATTAGATTCAAGGAGCCAAGGCGTTCTTAATGATTGACTTAAGATCATTTTGAGTACACTACGGGAGAATCGGTTGTATGCTAAGCTCTGAAAATGCCACTTTTGGATGGACCAGATTCACTTCTTGGGTCATGTTTTCTCAGAGACAGAAGTATCAGTAGATCCATATAGAGTGAGGGAAGTATTTTACTAGGATAATCCGAAGAATTTTTTTGAGGTATGGAGTTTTTTGGGGCTGGCTGGTTTCTACATGAATTTTATATAGGTCCTTTCATGCTTAACAGTGCCACTGACGTGCTTAACTATGAAGGGTGCGAAGTACTTGTGGACGGATTCCTATGATTTTTCCTTTCAGGATATGAAAGGGAGATTGAAATCAGCACTGATACTATTTCTTCCAGATCCGAGCAAGAGTTACACCATTTATTGCGATGCATCTAGTATTAGACTTGGAGCAGTAATTATGCAGGGGGAAGGAGTCGTTGCGTATGGGGCTCGTTGACACACGATCTCGAGTTAGCTGCAGTTGTAAATGATTTATGCTATTGGATACATTATCTTTTTGGGAGAGAATTTTGTGGTGTTCACTGACCACACAACCCAGTTTGCTAGACATGTAAATGCCTATGACCATTGCTCTTACCTCCACTCCAATGGAGGAGTTCAGTTTGTGATAGGCACTGAATCCTAGGGAAACTGAACCTATGTTGTTGCATATCAATCTTCCACCCCTCATCATCCCATTCAAGATTGATCCTTCAACATTAAATTTTATCCCATGTTACCTGGTACATGACAATGGGCCTTAATTCACACCAACTTTGACACACCTGGGGAATATGATTTAGAAATTCTCAAACTCTTTATAAACCATCACGAAGGATTTGAATGTATTATTACCATGAATGACCTAGGATAAACCTAAGGTTTCATATATTGAAAGAAATATTTCAAGATTTAGATATCCTATAAATTATTTTTCATGATTATGTGATTTCACACTATGATTATTATTTCTCATACTTTTATTTGTGGTTTTAATCAATGGATAGAACCATAAGGAATCATGTTAAAACTAAATTTGATAGAAATTTTGGTGATTTTGAGAATAAAAATTGGATGATGATGGGAGATAAATATATTTTTATTATACCTAATCATCTATCATGATATATGATTAATAACATGAACTTCGGTGAGATTCCTAAAAATTAAAATAAGAGGATGATGGACTTATATGAAATTTCATGTGCTAATGATCATAAAAGAAAGAAGATCATGCTTCCGACATGTTAAGAAGGTGGGAATAAAAACCTATAAGAATATCTCAAATGAAGGGGAATATGTTTTCTTTGTTGAAATGGACGTCATAAAGAAATGAATTTCCAAGTAATTCGATTTCTTATATGTGGTGGACTTGGGAATTGTGTAATTCAGTTCCCTAAACTATGGGTTATCCCATAGACCAATGAAATACCTATATTATAACAAATCATTAAATTAAAAGGGTTGAAGTATTTATGTATTGGGATTCAAGAGTTATTTTGTAGAATATTTTTTACCAATGAAATTTTAGTTATAAAAATCATGAAAAAACTAAGAGATAAATTGTTCCTTCATATATTGATATGATAGGAATTCATGAGGTTTTGGAATAAGTGGAATCATATTGTTAAGTACATTATCCCCTTTGAGATCCATGATCACATCAGATTTGTGGCCTATCGACTAGAATTCCCACCTAACCTATCTCAAGCACATGATGTATTCTATATATCCCTCTTGAGAAAGTACACACAAGACCTATCACATGTACTAAATCCAAAGGTGGTACCATTTGAGAATGACCTTTCATATGACGATCCATTGTTGAAGATAATAGATCACAGAGAAATTTTTTTATGAAACAAGAAAAATCACCTGGTTAAAGTGTTATGGAGGAATAAAAAATTTTATAAAGTGACATGGGAACCAGAAGAGGTAATGAAACAGAAGTACCTTCATCTTTTCAAGTGTATGAAATGCAAATTATGAGGGTGAAATTTCTGAATGGGGTAATAATCTAACCAATCAATCTTTTATAAATGAAATCCCCCTTTTGAATGATTTAATTCATTATTAAGTAATGTAGTTATAGAAAAAACATTCTAAACATTGGTTATTTTGGACTTTTATATGGTCTGTCATATTTAAAATACCATTAAACATCGTAATCATTGATAATAAATTCATTATATGGTGACCATTAAGATTATTATCAAAAGGGTTATGATAAAGTCCAAGTGACATAGAATTAAGGAGTTATGGCCTTGAAAAGTAGGATTTTACCCTATGAAAAACATTTATCAGATATTTGAAGGGAGATAGCATCACTAGGATTTTCCCTTTGTAACACCCCAAGCTTCCACGGTACGCTTCTCTTTTAATAATACAATAGCGTGTGTTGTATGCAACTTCGAGTTCTAACACCCACCACAACCAATCAAACTAGCCGTTATGAATAGTAATACCAACTTTATGAAATTTTATAAATTTTATCTCTCAAAATGGACTTAATTTTTGGATTCGGAATATCGAATTTAGCCTAAGGTGAAATTTGGGTACTTTTTAGATAACTTTTATATTTTGATGAATAGTGAAAATTACTAAATTTTAATTAAAAACAACTTTTTAAATCAAAATAATTAATAGTGATAAATTATGAATTTGAGTGGATTTAAAGTATATTTATAATATATTTTTACCATTTAATACAATGTTGGTCATTGGACATAATTTCACAATTAAAACGGACATAAACAAGTGTCAAACTTTTGATAGTTATTATTTCTTAAAAACACGCTTTTTGTTTTGACAGCGGGAATTAATTTTAAATTAATTTCTTCCACTTCAATGTTTTGAATTTGAAAAAATGGATTACATATTTGTAATCAGGATGTCCAAATTGTGTAAATAGGTAAATTTTATTTTTAGACACTTTGAATAATTACTTCGTTAAATATTTTGTTTACCATGATTAAAGGGTGAATCTGGTAAATAAGGGTAAACAATAATATTATTATAATAATAAATTACCCAAAAACGTGTCATAACCTTATTGGTGGATACATTTCCAACCATGGGTATCTTTGGGAGGATTTTGGGACCCCATGGAACCACTTGTAGGTGATAGGGACACTTTATATTAATTAAGTTAAAGTAAATACAAAAATGAAATAAGCATATATGTTTTAGAAAAACAATTATTACATAGGGTTATATATGTTATATTTTCGACTATAAATATTAATTAGAAATATAAAAATATTTCCTCCATAATGGTATTATATTTATAATTTTAGACATTTAATAATTAAATTTATTTACAACACAATAATGATGCAGTATTTTCCTCATTAATGAAAGAATCAAATAATTGATATTATAAATATAAAAATAAATGTAATTTGAAACTTTTTATGAATTCCACTAATTTTATAGGTTAATATGACATATTAGGACTGGTTATATGAATTTTTTTCGAAGTAATAATGTTTCTATAAGTTTATCAAAAACAAAATACCCAATAGTGTCAAAATTGACATAAAAGAGTTTTTAAAACAAATATTATATTATTAATTGATATTCTATTCCTAAAAATCTAAGGTTCAGCCAAAGGACTTGTATAATGATAGGTGTATCATTAATGGACCATCTGGGGGTCTCTTGGATTTATATAGTACGTTTATTAAATATATAAATTAAAAATACCAAGTGACATGGTAAATGTCAATCTAATTAACTAAGAGTTAAAACTAAAAGATAAGGTTAATATAATGACCCAAACCTGTCTAAAATCTATCGGTTGAAAGGATTTCGACCCATACACACCTTAGACTTTTAATAATACACTTTGGAGCCATTATAAAAATAATATTAATTTATTATAAATTAATACTTTAAGTTTTTCCAAAAGAGCCCCTCCTCCCCCTTATAAAAGAACACCACTTCTAACCAATTATTCACATCTTTAAAGCCTTTTGGTTCAGAAAAACCCTATAAAAATACTCTATCAAATTACCTAACTGAATCCTAGAGGCCTAAATTTAGTCATAAAGGCATCATAAGGATCCATTTTGATCAAATCAAAAGGAAGAACCCGAAGAAGAGGTAATGTTTTCACCACGCTCTTTCAAGTTCTTTTCTTCTTCAACTTCTTCTTTCTTTGTTATTCCCATAGTAAAATAATAACTCCAGTATCTTCAACATACTGTGATGTTATTACAAATATGGTACAACCATATTCATCATTCTATCCATCCTTTGAATGACAAGTCACCATACGTGCGTATGTACGGCCTACCGTCTCCACGTCGTGGTGTAATTGTTATTCAATACATTATTATTTGTATGGGTATAATAATGATGTGTTATTCATGTAAATAATAAATATAACATGATAATTATTCTGTATATATGATATACCATCCAATTATATATTATTTTAATATCAAATGTGTGATATTGTCGCTCGTGCGTACGTATGGACTACCGTCTCCATGAACGCGATGCGATTCATTCCCCATCGTATCCATTCAAGTTTAATTCTCATTTTATGATTTAAAATAATGTTTAAGGACTTGATATCATTCAATATATGAATAAGATACAACCTATCCATGAAAAACACAACTTATGTATCAAAACATATAAAAGAAAACGAGGAAGTTAACACCCAAAATGACGATAATACTAAGATATTATTAACAAATCAATGTTAAAATATCATATATGATATCATATTAATGTATATGATTCTTGTTTAATTTAATAAAAATTATTTTTCCGTTAAACACGAGGTTAACCTACCCTCAACCAAGGAAAAGTACAAGGTAAGGGTTTATTTCACAATCTCTTTATTATCCTAGGTTGTTTATACGTAATTATCTACTGGGACCTCTTTATCATCTACATCCATGTTTCTTAAAAATGTAATTCGAAACATTCTTACTATTTTATAGAATATCGGTTAAAGTCATTTATACCCTTTTTTGGCCTTTTATAAGATGCTTATAAAGGAATCTTTCCGTTGTTTTCCAAACAAGGTCTTTTTTAACCTTTTCGACAAAATTAAGGTAAGAATGTATTTTTTTAACTTATATGGAGGGTGCGGCTATTTTATACCTTTATAAACTCATTGAAGATTCCCTTACAAGCTTATAAGAATATTTTCAAAGTGAAAGTTTTATTTTATAATTATGTGACTCTTAAATGATTTCAAAATAGAAAGAGATATTTCTCTAAAAAGAGTTTTGATTTCATCTATGTCAACATCCTTTGATGGATTTTAAGTTTATTTGGAGTTGATTTATTAAGATACAAAACTTCCATATTGTATTGATGTTTTTTTGATATGTTTGACTATGGATGTTCTATTTTTATAACATTCATGATTTATGGTTAAAATATTGACATTTCGTATGCTAGTTTTAATACGAATGTTTATGATATGTTTAAACCTTTTCATATGAGGAATATATTGGACTTAGTAAGTGATGGGTGGAGGCCACTATAGCTCCCCAATGCATTGGTAGGCCTCATGAGAAAACTAGATGTGGAATTGGCCGAGGTCGTTTCCCAATTTGATTTATGGTTTTGGCCAAGGCCTTAATCATTATTAGACGTCTTGGCCAAGGCCTTGACAAAATGTTTCAGAATGTCCGACATTATACATTCCCTCATTATGGAAATAATATTGATGGTTCATGTGGTCATTAGACTAGTATAATACCCATGATTATGTTTTATTATGGCATTATTTACTTAGCTCATATTCTTTCCATAAAAGTATTCAGGTTTATTATTGGTAAAGGCATGTGGTTTCAATTATTTACCATGCTTAATATTTATGTCATTTTCCACTGCATTACTTACCCTTATTGAGCGTTTGAGCTCACCACTTTCTTATGTTTCATTTTCCTAGGATATGAAGAAGTTATTTTTGAGTGACCTGTAGGTATAATCTTGGAGGCTTGGATGTTTTTAATGAAATATATTTGTGTTGTATTTCTCTTCAAGATGTAAAGTTGAACTTATGTATGAATCTTGTTTCCAATAATACTAAACTTATCGGTCTTTTGAGACATGATTCCCTTATGATCATGCCAATGTTATGTAATAATGCACCGACTCTGGGTAACTGGGGTTGGGGCGTTACAGTCGGTATCAGGGGAAGTTTATTACAAACATTAGAAACTAGATTTAGATAAACTATGAATAGAGCACATAGTCCTAAGATGGACTTTGAGGATTAGTATAGAAGAACTTCTTAGAATTTTGGTATTGTAGAGATTTTGTGAGTTTTCCGAGAAATACATCCCTGTCTAGATACCAGCAGGTAGAGGCAGCTCTAGCACATATGTACCTAGGGTTAAAAACCGAAAAAACCACTTTGAGCTAGACTCGAACAATAACTGGTGCATGACAATGGGCCTTGCTGCACTCTTGGTTATGACACTCCCGAGAGATATACTTAGGATAATTCTAATTTTTCTTTACCAAACATTATGAAGGGTTTATGAGTATATACTTCCTCAAAGAAAACATTTTTATGATTATGTATTATATCCATAAATAGTTCAATTTATGTTAAGTGTTTTATAAGTATGGAATTATGTATTTTGATTCATAAACGGATCTATTCTATGCCATTTTTTATAAATGGAACCTAGTGGATGAAATAGAAACCATATCAATGCACACAATCCATATACAGATTTCCCTCCTGCAAAAGATAATTATAGTGGAGCCATTGATGCAATTGGTGCTGAAAAACTAATCACCATACTGGGAAAACTCACTCAGGTTATGAATAATAACCTTACCTGTATGGAGCACCCTAATCCACAGTGTGTAGGATCAATGTTAGATCGCTTCATGAGGAAACAACCACCAACATTCAACGAGAGTACAAATCCCTTAGTAGATAAGAAATGTATAAATTCCTTATAGAAAATATTCCATGCCATGGGGAGTAGTGAAAGGGAAAAAGATATCATGGTTGTTTACCACCTCACTGGAGATGTTGATCAATGGTGGTCATTTATTCAAAACATGAAGGAAGATGATGAAGTATAAAATATGGAATGGAGGGATTTCAAAGATCTGTTTTTGGAAAAATACTTTCCTCATGACCATCGAGCAGATATGGAATGGTGATTTCTGAGTCTGAGACAAAAGGAGGATGAGAATGTCGCAATGTATGAGGCTAACTTTACAAGGTTATCAAGGTATGCTGCAGATTATATACGTAACCCAAGAAGTAAGATTGATCATTTCTTTGATGGGTTAAAAACATTTCTCCATCAAGCATTGGTCCCACAATCCTTCTTGTCATATGAAGATATTGTCTCATGTGATATCAAGACAAAAAAGGAATTCTCTAAGTATTATGAATTTAAATCAAAGCAAGAGAAGAAGAGATCTGCTAAACACTATGGGAAAGGAAATAAGGAAACATGGAAGAAGGGAAGAATTGAATTTCCACCCTGTGATAATTGCGGAAGGAAGCACCCTGGTGCCTGTCTAAAAGGAAAAGGAGTATGCTACAAGTGTGGACAGAAAGGTCATCTAGCCGGTGATTGTAAAGGAAAGAAAAGTTCTACTAATTTTCAATGCTACAATTGCAGGGAGATGGGATATTATGAAAATGAATTTCCTAAGCATCTAGGAAACTTACCTCACAAAAGGCCTAATGACCAAGGCCAAGCTTATGCTATCACTGTTTCTGAGGTAGAAGCTATGAAAGATGTGGTGGCAGGTAATTTAATGGTTTTCTCAAGTTTAGAAAATGCTTTATTTGATTCTGTATCATCGCATTGTTTCATATCCTCCCAGTTTGCTAAGAAAATTAGATATTTCCAATTTGATCTAACAAGGGAGTGGTCAGTTAAAAATCCTTAGGGAAGTATCATTGCAACAAAGGTTTTTGAATTAGTCCCCATTAGAGCACATAAATGTTCTTTATCCACTGATCTCATCGTCATACCTATGATTGAATTTGATATAATCCTTGGTTTGGATTGGATTTCAGACCATGACGCAAAAATATTTTGTAAAAAGAAGGAGGTTACTATTTTTGATGATGATGATAAGGAACACCTTATCTTTAGTGCCGAATCGTCACCACCTAATTATTACCTAGATCCACCCCCAATAGCTCAACTAAATTCAATTATTGGGGAGGAAGAGAATGAAATGACTCTGGGTGAGGTAAGGAATGTTCAAATAGATGATGTACCTATTGTGAGAGAATATGTTGATGTGTTTCCGAAAGATTTACCTGGACATCCTCCAGAACGAGAAATTGAGTTTTCCATTGATTTAATTCCTGGTTCAAGGCCTATATTGAAGACCCCTTATAGAATGGCCACTGTGGAATTAATTGAACTAAAGAAACAACTAGAGGAATTGAGTAATAAGGGATTTATTCTCCCTATTGTTTCTCCATGGGGAGCCCCTGTCCTTTTTGTTAAGAAGAGATATGGATCTATGAGGTTATGTATCGACTACAGTGAAATAAATGCTATAACAATAAAGAAAAAGTATCTCCTACCTCACATTGATGATTTATTTGATCAACTGCATGGATCACAATACTTTTCAAATATTGACCTTCGATCTGGATACCATCAGTTGTGTCTGAAGAAGGAAGACATACCGAAGACAGCATTTAGAACCAGGTACGGGAATTACTAGTTTATAGTAATGCCTTTTGGATTGACTAATACACCCTCTGTATTCATGGATCTAATGAATAGAGTTTTCAAGGAATATCTTGATGATTTTTTGGTGGTATTTATTGATGATATCTTGGTATAATCCAAAAGCTATGAGGATCATTAAAATCACTTGCGCATTGTCTTGAAGACTCTTAGAAGACATGAATTTTTTGGTAAGTTTAGCAAGTGTGAATTATGGCTTCAGGAGATTTCTTTTCTTGGATATATTGTCTCCAAGGATGGAATCTATATTGATCCTTCTAAGACAAGAGCAATCCAAGAATGTCCAGCACCGATGAGTATAACCGAGGTACACAGTTTTATTCGCTTAGCAGGTTATTATCGACATTTCATCCAAAACTTTGCCCGATTGGCTAACCCATTAACGAAGCTCACACGTAAAGGGGATAATTTTTTTTGGAAAAAAGATTGTGAAGAATGTTTTAAAGAACTGAAGGGAAGATTAGTCAATGCTCTTATTTTGACTCTACCATCGGGAAATGAAGGGTTTGTTTTTTATAGTGATGCATCGAAGAACGGACTTGGTTGTGTCCTTATGCAGAATGATAGATTTATTTCCTATGCATCATGACAACTGATAATTCATGAGGAAAACTATCCTACTCATGATCTGGAGTTAGCTGATGTAATCTTTGCTTTGAATATTTGGAGACACTGTCTCTATGGTGAAAAAATTTGAGATTTATACTGATCACAAGAGTTTGAAGTATATTTTCTCACAGAAAGAACTCAACATGAGGCAAAGGAGATGACTTGAACTACTCATGGATTATGATTGTACGATACACTACCACCTAGGGAAGAAAAATAAGGTGGCAGATGATTTGAGCAGAAAGGATCATGGAGTTTTGAACAAGATGAGAGTTGAAAAGGATCCTATATACATGGATCTAGTAAATATGGATATGGGAATAACCATGGAAGGTGAAACCTCAATACATTTTCAAATGGTTGCCCTAACATATTTACTAGAAAGGATAAAGATTTCTCAGACCGGTGATGAAGAGTTTCAAAAGAAGATTAAAGCTGTGAATGATGGGAGATTGAGTGACTTTGTGTATGAAGATGGAATTTTGAAATTTGGGAAGAGACTTTGTGTTCCCAATATACCTGATCAAAAAAGAGAGTTGTTGGGTGATGATCATAGTTCCAATTTCTATATACACCATGGGAGCACCAAAATGTATAGATATTTGAAGGAACATTTTTGGCGGGACAACATGAAGAGGGAGATTGCTGATTTTGTGTCAAGATTTATGGTTTGTCAACAAGTGAAAGCTGGAAGGCAACAACCTGGAGGAGTCATGCAACCTCTTCCCATACCTGAGTGGAAATGGGATAATATTACGATGGAATTTATCATGGGACTACTAAAGACTCCTAGAAGGAACGATGCAATATGGGTTATTGTTGAACGTCTTACCAAGTCAGCACAATTTCTTGCTATAAGGGAGGATTTACCACTCGAACACGTAGCAAGACTATATATTAATGAAGTTGTGAGACTTCATGGAGTACCCCTATCGATTGTTTTAGATTGTGATCCCTGTTTTACTTCATGATTCTGGAAGAGTCTTCAGAAGGCCTTGGATACTGAACTTCGTTTGAGCACTTCCTACCACCCTCAAACCTTAGGAGACATGTTGAGATCTTGATCAATTGACTTTTAGGGTATGTGGGATCAATATTTACCTCTGGTAGAATTTTCCTATAACAATAGCTTCCATTCAAGTATTCAGATGGCACCATATGAAGCGTTATACGGAAAGAGATGTCGTACACCAACCTGTTGGGATGACGTTGGTGAAAGAAAACTTGTAGGCCCAGAATTGGTGGAGGAAACGATGGAAAAGGTAAAGGTAATCCAAAACCACATCAAAGCAGCTCAAAGTAGGTAGAATAGCAATGCCGATAACCGAAGGAAGGATTTGGAATTTCAAGTAGGAGATCATTTTTCTTGAAGGTATCTCCATGGATGGGTGTTATACATTTCAGTAAGAAGGGAAAATTGAGTCCCAGATACATCGGACCATTCGAAATTCTAGAACGAATTGGGGATGGAGCTTACCATTTGGCAATGCCGCCAAGTCTCTCCAAATCTCACGATGTGTTCCACGTATCACTATTGAGAAAATACATGCCTGACCCAATGCATGTACTCACCTATGAGGAATTAGAACTGGAACCTGATCTTTCTTATTGAGAAGAGCCCGTTAGGATCCTTGATACAAGAGAACAAGTGCTGGGAAACTGGATGACTCGTCTGGTAAAAGTTCTATGGAGAAACCATAAGATGGAAGAGGCAACATGGGAACCCGAGTAACTTATGATGAAGAACCACCTATGTCTTTTTATGCAATAATATTCTAGAAATTTCGAGGAAGAAATTATTTGAAGGAGGGGAGAATGTAACACCCCAAGATTCCACGGTATGCTTCTCTTTGAGTAATATAGTAGCGTGTGTTGTACGCAACATCGAGTTCTAACACACACCACAACCAATCAAACTAGCCATTATGAATAGTAATGCCCACTTTTTGAAATTTTATAAATTTTATCTCTCAAAATGGACTTCATTTTTGGATTCTAAATATCATATTTAGCCTAGGGTGAAATTTTGGTACTTTTCAGATAACTTTTATATTTTGATGAATAGTGAAAATTACTAAATTTTAATTAAAAACAAATTATTTAATCAAAATAATTAATAGTGATAAATTATCAATTTGAGTGGATTTAAAGTATATTTAGAATATATTTTTACCATTTAATAAAATTTTGGTCATTGGACATAATTTCACAATTAAACCGGACATAAACAAGTGTCAATCTTTTGATAATTATTATTTCTTAAAAACACGCTTTTTGTTTTGACAGTGGGAATTAATTTTAAATTAATTTCTGCCACTTCTGTGTTTTGAATTTGGAAAAATGGATTCCATATTTGGAATCAGGATGTCCAAATTGTGTAAATAGGTTACTTTTATTTTTAGACATTTTGAATAATTACTTCGGTAAATATTTTATTTACCATTGTTAAAGGATAAATCCGGTAAATAAGGGTAAAAAATAATATTATAATAATAATAAATTATCCTAAAACGTGTCCTAACCTTATTGGTGGATACATGTCCGACCTTGGGCATCTTTGGGTCGATTTGGGGACCCCATGGAGCCACTTGTAGGTAATAGGGACACTTTATATTAATTAAGTTAAAGTAAATACAAAAATGACATAAGCATATATCTTTTAGCAAAACAATTTTTACATAGGGTTATATATGTTATATTTTAGACTATAAATATTAATTAGAAAGATAAAAATATTTTATACATAATAGTATTATATTTTTAATTTTTAGACATTTAATAATTAAATTTATTTACGACACAATAATGAAGCAATATTTTCCTTATTAATGAAAGAATAAAATAATTGATATAATAAATATCAAAATAAATGTAATTTGAAACTTTTTATGAATTACACTAATTTTCTAGGTTAATATGACATATTAGGACTATTTATATGAATTGTTTTCGAAGTAATAATGCTGTTATGAATTTATCAAAAACAAAATACCCAATAGTGTCAAAATTGACATAGAAGAGTTTTAAAAAAAAATATTAAAATATTAATTGATATTATATTCCTAAAAATATAAGGTTCGGACAAAGGACTTATATCATGATAGGTGTATCATTAATGGACCACTTGGGGGGTCTATTGGATGTATATAGTATGTTTATTAACTATATAATATAAAAATACAAAGTGACATGGTAAATGTCAATCTAATTAACTAAGAGTTAGAACTAAAAGATAAGGTTAATATAATGACCAAAACCTGTCTAAAATATATTTCTTGAAATTATTTCGACCCATAACCACCTTATACTTTTAATAATACACTTTGGAGCCATTATAAACTGAATATGAATTTATTATAAATTAATACTTTATGTTTTTTCTAAAGAGACCCTCCTCCCCCTTATAAAAGGACACCACTTGTAACCAATTATTCACACCTTAAAAGCCCTTTGGTTCAGCCAAAACCTGTCCAAATACTCTCTAAACTTCCATAAAGTCATCCTAGAGGCCTTAATTTATTCATAAAGGCATCATAAGGATCCCTTTTGATCAAATCAAAAGGAAGAACCTGAAGAAGAGGTAATGTTTTCACCACCCTCTTTCAAGTTCTTTTCTTCTTCAACTTCTTCTTTATTTGTTATTCCCATTATAAAATAATAAATCTAGTATCTTCTATATACTATTATGTTATTACAAATATGGTACAACCATATTCATCATTCTATCCATCCTTTGAATGACATGTCACCATACGTGCGTACGTACGGCCTACCGTCTCCACGTCGTGGTGTAATTGTTATTCAATACATTATTATTTGGATGGGTATAATAATAATTTGTTATTCATGTAAATAATAAATATAACATGATAATTATTCTGTATATATGATATACCATCCAATTATATATTATTTTAATATCAAAATAGTGATATTGTCGCTCGTGCGTACGTACGGACTACCATCTCCACGAACGCGATGAGATTCATTCCCCAATCGTATCCATTCAAGTATAATTATCATTTTATGATTAAAAATAATGCCTAAGGACTTGATATCATTTTGGATATGAATACTATAAAACCTATACATAACAAAAACGTCTTATGTAACAAAACATATAAAATAAAACGAGTAAGTTAACACCCGAAACGACTATAATACTAAGATATTATTAACAAATAAATTTTAAAAGATCATATATGATATCATATTAATGTATATGATTCTTGTATAATTTAATAAAAATTATTTCACCATTATACAAGAGGTTAACCTACCCTCAACCAAGGAAAAGTACAAGGTAAGGGTTTATTTCACAATCTCTTTATTATCTGAGGTTGTTTATACGTAATTATCTACTCAGACCTATTTATCATCCACTTCCATGTTTCTTAAAAATGTATTTCAAAACATTCTTACTATTTTATAGAATATGGGTTAAAGTCACTTATACCCTTGTTTGACCTTTTATAATATGTTTATAAAGGAATCTTTTCGTCGTTTTCCAAACAAGGTCCTTTTTAACCTTTTCGACAAAATTAAGGTAAGAATGTCTTTTTTTAACTTATATGGAAGGTGCGGCTATTTTCTACCATTATAAACTCATTGAATATTACCTTACAAGATTATAAGAATATTTTCAAAGTGAATGTTTTATTTTATAATTATGTGACTCTTAAATGATTTCAAAACAGAAAGAGATATTTCTCTAAAAAGAGTTTTGATTTCATCTATGTCAACATCCTTTGATGGATTTTAAGTTTATTTGGAGTTGATTTATTAAGATGAAAATCTTCCATATTGTATTGAAGGTTTTGTGATATGTTTGAATGTGGATGTGATATTTTTATACCATTCATTATTTGTGGTTAAATTATTGACATTTTGTATGCTAGTTTTAATACGAATGTTTATGATATGTTTAAACCTTTTCATATAAGGAATGTATTGGACTTAGTAATTGACGGGTGGAGCCCCCTATAGCTCCTATATGCATTGGTAGGTATCATGAGACAACTAGAAGTGGAATTGGATGAGGGCCTTCCCCAATTTGATTTATGGTTTTGACCAAGGCCTTAACATTTTTAGACGTCTCAGATGAGGCCTTGACAATATGTTTCAGAATGTACGGCATTATACATTACCTCATTATGGAAATAATATTGATGGTTCATGTGGTAATTCTACTAGTATAATACCCCTGATTATGTTTTATTATGGCATTATTTACTCATTTCATATTCTTTCCATAAAAGTATTTGTGTTTTTTATTGGTAAATCCATGTGGTTTCAATTATTTACCATGCTTAATATTTATGTCATTTTCTACTGTATTACTTACCCTTACTGAGAGTTGGAGCTCACCCATTTCTTATGTTTCATTTTCCTAGGATATGAAGAAGTTAATTATGAGTATCCTACAGACATAATCTAGGAGTCTTGGATTTTTTTAATGAAATATATTTGTGTTGTATTTTTCTTCAAGCTGTAAAGTTGAACTTATGTATGAATCTTGTTTCCAATAATACTAAACTGATCGGTCTTTCGAGACATGATTTCCTTATGATCATGCCAATGTTATGTAATAATGCACCGACTCTGGGTAATTGGGGTCGGGGCGTTACACCCTTGACCAACCACAAGCCTAGATTCAACAATTAATTCATGATCAAAACTATTTATGGGAGAAGTTCAAGATCATCAAGATCACAATCAAAACCATGTTTGTGAAACCACCCAAATAAAATATCAACATCACACACCTTACCATTAGGACATTCACTGGTGTAATAAATGGCTATTTATCTAGAGTCTAATAGTATGATTTTTA
>CAUJRU010004530.1:0-15888 GCA_963277665.1 Viscum album | reverse complement strand
CAGTCTCAGTGGTCTGTCCATCCGGGTGCCACTAAGATGTATTATGATGTCCTTCGGCAGTTTTGGTGGCTTGGTATGAGACGTGACATAGCGGACTTTGTGTCGAGATGCTACACATGCCAGCAGGTGAAAGTAGAGCACCAAAGGCCCTTCAGTTTGCTCCAACCACTACCCATTCCTACCTGGAAGTGGGACGAGGTTTCCAAGGACTTCATTGTTGGATTACCTCGTACACCTCGAGGTAAGAATTCCATTTGGGTGGTGATTGATCATCTAATCAAATCAGCCCACTTCATTCCGATCAGAGATACATCTAAAGTGGATGAGTTGGGACGTTTTTATCTTCAAGAGGTGGTGAGACTCCATGGTGTTCCATCAGCAGTTGTCTCAGATAGAGACCCTCATTTCACATCTCGGTTCTAGGAAGGCCTTCAGAAGGCCTTGGGGTCCCAAATTAAGATGAACACAGCATACCATCCGTAGACGGATGGTCAGACAGAGCGGGCGAATCAGATTTTAGAGGACATGCTTCGTGCATGTGTCCTAGACTTTGGAGGTTCTTGGGATACCCATTTGGGATTGGTTGAGTTTGATTATAATAATAGTTACCAATCCTCGATTCGAATGGCTCCTTTTGAGGCGCTCTATGGTTGACCTTGTCGGTCCCCACTGTGTTGGGCTGAGGTAGGTGAGACCTCACTACTAGGGCCAAGTATGGTGCAGGAGACATATGAGAAGGTAAAATTAATCAGGCAACGTTTATTGAAAGCTCAGAGTCGTCATAAATCATATGCTGACCGGAGGCATCGAGACCTAGAGTTTTCTGTGGGTGACAGAGTATTCTTGAAGGTGGCCCCTCGTTTGGGCCATCGTCGATTGGGGAAGCAAGGTAAGCTGACTCCACGGTATGTCGGGCCATTTGAGATCATCGAGCATATTGTCAAGGGGGTATATAGGTTGGCCTTACCTTATCAGTTGACATCCATCCATGATGTCTTCCATGTTTCTTAGTTGAAGAAATTCTACCCGGATCCGTCCCATGTGTTGAGTTGGGAAGAACTGGAGATAGAGCCTGACTTGTCTATTGTGGAGAGGCCAGTGAAAATAGTGGACTCCCAAGAGAAGATACTTCGAGGGAAGTCTATTCCATTAGTCCGGGTTCTATGGTAGCATGGAAATGATACACATGAGACATGGGAGCGAAAGTCGTGGGTCGAGGAAGAGTACCCGTTCTTGTTTTCCAATCAAGCCTCATGTTGACTTTCCGGGGCGGAAAGTCCTTCATGGTGGGGAGAATTGTCACATACATGACATATTTTAAAGTTATTTTTCATTTAATTTACATAATTACTTTGTTTTGGTGGTTTTCCATGCATTTTTGAAGGAAATAGTGGGTTTCCAAAATTTGGGACAACCTGAGAGCCCATTTCCAGTTTTGAAAGTAAATTTTGTTTCATTAATAAATCCTTAGTTTTTCAACATTTTTAACCCATTAAACTTTGAAAATGACCTTAATTTAAATATTAAAACCACAAAAGAATTTTGGGCCCCTTAAAAATTAATTAGAATCTTGTATTTGTGTGATCAAATTAGGTATTGGGCCAACCCTAAAGCCCATTTCCAGTTTTAAAAGTGTTTTGTAATTATTTCGTAAAATATTTATTGTTTATCTTTTTTCAGTGATTCCACCTCTAACACGTTTCCACTGAACCCAGACGCACCCCCATATTCGTTTTTTCCTCTTTGGAGCTCAGATTCATCGTGATTTAGGGCCGAACTTATGAATCTCCAAAAAACGTCCAGATTTCTCAAGTAAGTTGGTTCTCTTCCTTATTCCTCCCTTCTTCTTAGGGTTTCTTCTTTTTTATTGAATCCCCAAATGTCCCAAAGATGGGGATTCGTACCTAGGGTTTTGGTTTTGAGTTTCTTGATCCAATCCTATGGTTTTAGTTTCAATCTTACTCCCTTGTGGTGCGACAGAGGTGCAGTTGAAGTGATGCACAAGGATTTGGGGGTTTTGACTCTTTTGGTGGGTTATTTCATATGTAGGTATTGTAGAATGAGTTGGATTTATGTATTTATGTTTACATTATGTTCCTCATTCAGTATTTTGATTGCAAAAATTTATTTGGGTAGCATTTTAAAAGCAGTTGATTTTTAAGTGCCAATTTTGTGTAAAAATGGGTGTTTTACATGTGCAACCCATGTTGTGCCTCTTGGTGTTGTTTTATAATTCAGGGATTGGATTTATAAAAATGTTTTGATGCTGAAATTTATGGTTAGGTATAATATTAGTCTCCATTTGGTTTTAAATGTGGTATTTTAGAAGAATTCAATGTGCCAAATTTGATTACTTTTCTTGAAATTGTTTTATGGAAATTATAAGTGGTTTATTGAGTAATACGAAAGGTGCAAAGAATGTGTAGCTACTGTTTTGAATGTGTGTGACCAGAAATGATATTTATATGTGAAAATTGATTTTGGTAGCATGTGGTGACTATTTGAGCACAATACGGGAAACCCGGGTAACTAGGTGGGATAACGTGTACTAGTACGCTAGTGAACGGAGGGGTTTTGACCATGGTTCACTTAGCAAGTCTGACATGGATAACACTAACACAACTATAATGAAGATTTTTGGAGACCACTAGGTTATGGGTATTCTCCCTACTAGTGTCTTGTGCACGAGAACAAATTTCATCATGGTTACTTTCACCGAGGTACGAGGTACTTGGGGCTCACAACAAACTAGTACCTAGGGGTGTTCCTATGCTAGGTGCTCGTGGACTTTTTGGAATTTATAATTTATTTATGGTATTTTGTAATGTGAAAACCAGTATCTTGAATTTTTTATTCAAATTCACTCATTCTTTAATGTTATCCCCATTGAAAGTTATTTTCTTTTCAATGTTGCACTCTTAGAAATAAATGCTACCATTATCTATTTATAACTCTTGCAAGCCTTTTATTTTATAATGCCTATCACTTGGAATACTTGGGTGATATACTATTGGTATTAGTCTCACACCCTACCTACACCTTTGGGTGTAAGTATAATTGGTCATGTTTGACGCAGGCAAAGGAAAGGCCTTGGGCGATGGCAGTTCGGGTTGCTAGTTTCTCTCGATGGTGCGGTGTTGTGGAGACATCTTGTGGGTGATGACCCCTGGTCATGTGGAGTCTCATGGGATGTTTGCTGCTACTTTTATGTACCTTTGGACCTCTTGTGTCTTTTTTAAACCCATAAACTCAGTTCTGAATTTTTATTAAGTCTTGTTTGGCATAATTTTTCAGATTTGGGTTGTTGTTTGTTTTTGGTTATTTTATGAACCCAAACTTGGGTAAATCGTTCCCAAATGAATTTTTATGATACACGGGCACTTGTGACAGCCCATGGGGATGGTGAACACCCTTCGGGTCTTTCCATGAGCCGGGTTTGGTGCCGGTTTGATGGAGACCAGATTCGGTTCGTGACATCACATGTACTCTCTTCAGAGGTGGTACAGTTGGAGGATGATCTTTCCTATGAGGAGCAGCCAGTGAAGATCTTGGATCGTAGAGACAGAGTTCTACCCAAAAAGACTACTCATATGGTCAAGGTAATATGGTGAAACCATAAGTACGAAGAGGCAACATGGGAACTGGAGGAAGTAATGAAGGAAAAGTACCCACATCTGTTTGTGGCCTAGAATGTAAAATGAAATTTCATGGGCAAAATTTCTTAAGGGAGGAAGATTGTAATGACCCAAACCTTTGTTAATGAAAACAACTCTTGATCTAATTAAATGTCTTAATATGTGAAATTGTTATAAAATATATGCACTTATTTTTTTTTATGTTTTTGGATTTTAAAATACCATTTATAATTGTGAATGTTGCTATTGTAGCTGTTTAATAGTGATCACATGATTATTAAAAATATGGTCTTTAACAAATCCAATTTACTCAGACAAAGGAAGTGATGACCTCATCCAGTAGACTTTCCCTGTATTAAGTCCATTTTTTGGAGCTCAGAAAGGAGGTGGCGTCATTGGAATTTACTCTTGGCCAAGCTCAAGCTGAGCTTGAACATGTTAAGCTTGAGAAGAACCGCCTACGAGAGAAGTGGATGTTAATAAAGATTACCACCCGAGCGATGTTATATGAGCCACCCCAAGAATCTATCACCATCGCACACCTCACCCTTCGGTCTTATGAAGTTGTTTTTACGGGTTATGTAACAATACCCTAGTACTATGTTTATGTACTTTATTTTTGTATATAATAAATATACTTTCATTTTATTATTGTTACCTTGTAAATAGTTTTTAAAGCACAAATAGTGTTTTTAGTTAATATTCTACTAAGAAATATATTTTGATGAATTAATGTATTTTTGTATTAAATAATATTTTAAATATTATTATTATTATTAAATTAATTTTTATTAAATATAAATGATCGTATAATTTTTTGAATGTAATTGTAATTTTTATTAAGATTCAAAAGCCATTTTTGTCAAAACCCGTGAATTTTCGATAAATGTCAAATTTTATTTGAAAAGTGAAAATTAACATATTTAGAAAATTATTAAGATAAAATAAATATTATTTATGGAATCAGAATTTTGAAATTATCCAATGGTGAATTTTTCATAATTTTCTGAGACAGTCAAATTTTTGGGTAAAAATTAAATATAGTTTAAATATATAATGTGTTTTATGACATCATAATGACCCAATAGTGATGTAATAAAATAATATAAGCTTTATGTTCAGACAATATATGTTTTAAAAATTAAATAATGTGATTTTGGGTTTGTTTTACTTATTTTACAAAGCATTAATGGACCCTTCAAGACTTATTAGACATCTTGTCTTTTTAAATTGTTTTCCTTGAGAGTGTGACTCACCTCCACATAAGAAACCCAATTATTTTAAGAACTTATGACTTTGGCCATATAAAATATTTTATTTCCACTTCCCTTTTTCAAAAACCATGGGAAAAAACTATGGTCTGTTTTGTGGTTTGGATTAGTTTAATGTGAGGTGTCCCAAACCTTAATATTAAAGAATTCCCTCACCTTTCCTATATAAATCCACCCAAGATCCCACTTACTCCTCACTAAAAGACTTTGGAGTTCGTCCAAACTATAACCTCTTCTCTTTAGAATCCTCCCAATTTTCCAGAAGATCTCAAGAAGCCTCTCTAAAGCCTCTCTCAATCCTTTAGAAGCACACTTCCAAGTAAGGGTTATTTCTTCCTTTCTCATTTTTGTCCAATTTTCTTTAAGTTGTTATACCCTTTTGTTTTCAATTACAAATGTTGGGGTATGATTTCTCACCTCTCCCATACTCCCCTATATTTTTTTTTGGATTATGGGAGACCCCTTTCTCTCTCATTAATGCCTCCCATGTACAGCTGTTACCATGCCGAAATTCCGTGAGGGATTTCTCTCTCCTCTTTTACATCCAAGTAATTATTTTGTATTATTCATCTAAATTCCATTAAATTTGTTGGGACATGTATCTATATGACCCCCTTACTTTCCATTTCACTAAAATATTGTAACGACCCAAAGTTTCATTAATGGAAAATCCCTCTTGATCTAGTTAAATGTTTCTTTATGAAAAATGTTTTTATAAGATGTCAACTTCTTTAGTTTTACGTTAAGATTTGTGACCGTTACTTTTTAGCCGTTGAGCAGTGATCATCTGAGTAGTATAAATATAAGGCTTTAACGAACCCATTTCTACCCAGACAAAGGAAGCGATGGCCTCATCCAGTAGAATTTCCCCTTACAAAGCCCATTTGTCGGATCTCGGAAAAGAGGTGGCGTCTTTGGGATTTTCCCTTGACCAAGCCCAAGCTGAGCTTCATCAAGTCAAGATCGAACATGATCGTCTATGGGAAAAGTGGAAGTTCATTGAAATTACCACTCGAGCGATGTTATCCGAGTCGCCCCAAGAGTCTGTCACCATCACACACCTTACCCTGAGGTCTTATGCGGCTATTTTAAGGGGTTATGTAACAAATAAGTAGCACCATGTTCATGTACATTATTTCTGTATATAATAATGAATATAATTTCTAGTCATTTTTGATACATTGTAATTAGTTTTTAAAGTACAAATGGTGTTTTTAGTTATTATTTAATTATGAATTATGTTTTATTAAATTAAAGGATTTTTGAATTAAATAATATTTTAATAAAATATTATTATTAATATTAAATTAATTTTTATTAAATATAAATGATCTTATAATTTTATGAATGCAATTAAATTTTTTATTAAGGTTTGAAATCCATTTCTGTCAAAACCCGTGAATTTTTTATAAATATCGGTTTTTATTTTAAAAGTGAAAATTCAAAAATTTAGAAAATTATTTAGATAAAATAATTATTATTTTTGGAATCAGGACGTCGAAATTATCCAACGGTGAATTTTTCATAATTTTCTGAGACAGTCAAATGTTTGGGTAAAAATTAAATACCATTTAAATATATAATGTATTTTATGACATCATAATGACCCAATGGTGATGTAATAAAATACCATAATCCTTATGTTCGGCCAATATGCGTTTTATCATTAAAATAATGAGTTTTTGGGTTTGTTTGACTTACTTTTCAAAGCATTAATGGAGCCCTCAAGACTTATTCAACACTTTGCCTTTTTAAATTAATTTCCATGGGAGTGTGACTCACCTCCACATAAGAAACCCTAATTTTTTAATAAGTTCGGACCTTGGCCTTGTAAAATATTGTTTTCCTCTTTTCTTTTCCAGAAACCATGGGCAAATACCATGGGATGGTTTGTGGTTTGGATTTTTTAATATAAGGGGTCCCAAACCTAAATAATAAAGAATTCCCTCACCTTTCCTATATAAACCCACCCAAGCTCCCACTTCCTCCTCACTCAAAGCCCTTGGAGTTCGTCCAACCTCTTCCATACTCTCTCAAGAATCCTCTCAAGGTGCCCCAAGCTCCCAGGAAGCCTCTCACAAGCCTCTCTCTAGCTTTTGGAAGCACACTTCCAAGTAAGGGTTTTTTCTTCCTTTCTCATTTTTGTCAATTTTCTTTAAGTTGTATTGCCATTTTAATTTCAATTATGAATGTTGGGGTATGGTTTCGAACCTCCCCCATACTACCCTCTTATTGTTTTAATGATGGGAGAACCCTTTCTCTCTCATTAAATTCCTCCCATTTACACCCTTTACTATGACGAAATTCCGAAAGAAACCTTTTTCTCCTCTTTTATATTCAAGCAATACTTTTGTATCATGAATCTAAATTCCTTTTCAATTGTTGGGACATGTATCTATATGACCTCCTTACTTTCCATTACATTTAAATATGATGAGGAACCCCTTTCTCTCTCATCAAACTTTTTTATGAACTCTTATGTCACGCCGTTACGCTGCCGAAATCGCACCGATTTTCTAAGCCAATGTCATTGTGTAGTGAATACCATGCCCATTTCTCCATCAAGGGTATTAAACTTTATGCACATTTACTTATTGATTATAAAGTTTCATGTATGAATTCCACATTCCTTTATCGTGGAATAAATGATTATGTTTTATGAATCCATGTTTTATGATCCATGTGGCACACTTATGCATGAAATGAAATGTTTAAGAAGGGTGCGCCCTTATAGAGCTCCAATACATTGGGTAAAGTATAGTATCATGATACGTCATGTGCAATGAGTGTTGAATCATGCTAATTCAAGTGCAACGAGGGTTTACTCATGCTTCAAGTTCAATGAGGGTTTACTCATGCTCCATGTGCAATGAGCCTTGGCTCATGCTAATTCAATGTTAAGTGTTGTTGCCACATTTCCATGTTATGGTTATCATGATTTATCATGACTTTATATTCATGTTACTCTAATGATCTATTGATGTTTCTATTGCCTAAAATGTATTGTACTCCTCATGTTATTCATTGTGTACTCCCTTACTGGGCTTTATAGCTCACCCTTTTCTTATGCATGTCCTCAGGTTATCCCATGCAATGCTAAGTATGAAGGAATGTAGTGGTCATGTAAAGGAAGTTTTCAATAAAGATGTTGTTTTTCAAGTTTAAAGTTTTTATGTAATGATCCTAAGCCCCAAAGACACTAAACCTCCCAATATTCTTTGTTGGATCAAGTGAAGTTTTATGTAATAAAGCATGTTTAAGTTGTAATAAAAAGCAGGGTTGTCATAGTTGGTATCAGAGGATAGGTTTAGTTATTTTTGGGATTAAGAAACCCTAGTAAAGCCTTAGATACAATACTGAGTATAATAAAAACATCCCTAAGTTTTGGTAAATACTAAGTAAGTGGTTTATCAAACAAATACTTCCCTGTCTGGATACGAGCAGGTAGAGCCGGCTCTGGCACATATGTATCCTAGGGGTAAAACCCGAAAACACCGCTTTGAGCTAGACTCGAAAGGGAACTGGTGCACGACAACGGGCCTTGCTGCACTCTTGGTTACGACAATCCCGGGGGATATGTTTTGATAAATTCACAATCTTAGTATGAACCCTTATTAAGGGAAAAAATGCCCCTAAGAATATATGTTAGAAGGAAGATCATGAAAATCCTGGATTGAATCCTATAGACTCATGAGTTAAAGAGATTAAAGTTTATTTATAAGTCATCAACTTTTGTCTTTGGATTACCCTTTATGTGTTACCCCTAACTTTCCTTTTATTCCATCCAATGGCCGGTAATAGGAGAACTCGGTCTAACAACTGTTGTGAAGATCAGTGTGATGATTGTACTTATGAGATTCCCAATCCAATGGGAGCGGGAATTGCGAACTTTGTCACACTTCTCTCTCAGATAACTCAAGTTTTTAATAGAAACACGGGTCAAGAGGAACGTTCAAACCCCCCTAAGAAAGAACAAGTCGCTATTGAAAGCTTCATGAGACAAAGGCCTCCTACTTTTAGTGGATCATCTGATCCCGCGATCGCTGAACAATGGATCAACTCCATTGAAAAGATATTCTCCATCCTCCAATGCTCTGAAAAAGAGAAGGTTCTCCTGGTGGCTTATCGTATGGAGGGTGAAGCTGATCAATGGTGGACATTGATCAAAAACATGAATCCCGAGGAGGAGATCGAGGCTTTGGAATGGAAGGAATTCCGAAAGATGTTTTTCGATAAATATTTTCCACGCACCCTCCGTCTTAAGATGGAAAGGGACTTCCTTTCCCTCAAACGGAAAGATGAAGAATCTGTGGGAGCGTACGAGGAAAACTTCACAAGGCCTGCATGATACGCTTCCGGCTTTGTCGTTACCCCCGAATGCAAGGTTGACCGCTTCTTTGGTGGGCTGAAGCCTAGCTTGCGGAAAGCATTAGCGATCTGTGACTTCGATAGCTATGAGGAAATTGTACGATGTGCCCTCAAGGTTGAAATGGAGATCGGAGAATCACAGGGGTATCATGGGGACAAGAAACGTAAGGTGGACTTCAATGCTGGTGGTCCGATGGATAAATCCAACGGCGCTAAGAAGTTCCAGCACCCCACTTGCCAAAAGTGTGGAAAGAAGCACCCTGGAAATTGCCTCAAGGGGACAAGAAAATGCTTCAAGTGTGGAAGAGAAGGGCACCTAGCTGTTAACTATCAGCAAGAAGGACCTGTGGCTACGACAGAGGAGAGGAACGCTCCGTTCGAACCTCAACGCATTGTTCAATGCTATAAATGCAAAGAACCGGGTCATTTTTCAAATCAGTGCCCTAATCCAAGGGTTATTGGAGGCAACCAGCAACCTCCAAGAAAGCAAGGAATAACTTTTTCCATCACTTTTGCCGAAGTGAACCCCGACAACGAAGTGGTGACAGGTACGCTAGTTATTCATTCAAGAATAGCGAATGTACTTTTTGATTCAGGTTCTACGTATTCTTTTATATCTCAAAAGTTTAGTAGAACAATCCCTGCACCACCACAAATCATGGAAGTAAAGATGTCGGTGAGTACGACAAATGGGGAAATCATTGCATCCCATGAGTATAAGTCCTCCCCTGTTATAATCTGCGGATTGATTTTCCCGGCGAACCTCATCATACTCCCTCTGGTGGAATTTGATGCAATTCTTGGCATGGATTGGCTTTCCTTATATAGAGCCAACATAAATTGTCGGGAGAGGGAAATCACACTCCATATGGAAAATCGACCCCTGATTCTTTACAAGTGTCAGGAGGAAGATGAATCTCCTTTAGCTCCATCATCTCAAGCATGGATATTACTGCCTTATGAGCACACATATCTGGCTCAGATGATTGAGTCCAAGGAAGAAACCACCCTTGAAGAAATGCCTATTGTGAGGGAATTCGCTGAAGTATTTCCCGAGGAACTTCCTGGTCTTCCTCCAAGAAGAGATGTTGAGTTCTCAATTGAAGTTATACCTGGGGCGCTACCAATATCCAAGACTCCATATAGAATGGCTGTTGTTGAGCTTGAAGAGATGAATAAACAACTACAGGAGAATCTGGATAAAGGGTTTATACGCCCAAGTGCATCACCATGGGGTGCACCAGTCCTCTTCTTCAAGAAGAAGGATGTGTCAATGCGGATTTTCATCGATAATCATGAACTTAACAAAATCACGATAAAGAACAAGTATCCTCTCCCAAGAATCGATGACTTGTTTGATCAGCTGCGTGGAGCACAATACTTCTCCAAGGTGGACTTGCGGTCGGGATATTATCAAGTAAGGGTGAAGAAGGAAGATATCCCCAAGACTGCTTTTCGTACAAGGTACGGGCACTATGAATTCATAGTATTGCCTTTCGGACTCACCAATGCTCCAGAAATATTCATGGACTTGATGAATAGAGTCTTTAGAGATTACCTAGACAAATTTGTGGTAGTCTTTATAGATGATATTCTAATTTACTCCAAAACCAAGGAGGACCATGAGGAGCATTTAAGAACTGTACTGGAGACTTTGCGCAAGGAGAAGCTCTATGCCAAGTACAACAAGTGTGAGTTCTGGTTGAAGGAGGTCTCATTCTTGGGCCATATCATCAAAAGTAATGGGATATCTGTGGACCCCTCCAAAACAGATGCAATTGAGGGATGGACAAGGCCAACATAGGTAACTGATATCCGTAGCTTCTTGGGGTTAGCTGGATATTATCGACGATTTGTGAGAAATTTCTCACGATTGTCCAACCCTCTTACCAAGCTAACTCGAAAGGGAGTAAAGTTTTCTTGGAGTTATGAATGCGAAGAAAGCTTCAAGGAGTTGAAAAGGAGGCTTATCACTGCACCCGTGCTCACTTTACCCACAAGTGGGGAGCTTTTTGTGGTATTCAGTGATGCTTCGAAGAAGGGCTTAGGATGTGTGCTGATGCAAAATGATAAAGTGATATCCTATGCCTCAAGGCAGTTGAAAATCCATGAGCGAAACTATCCAATGCATGATCTGGAGTTGGCGGCGGTGATCTTTGCCTTGAAAATCTGGCAGCATTATCTCTATGGAGAGAAATGTGAGATATATACTGAACACAAGAGTCTTAAATATATATTCACACAGAAAGATTTTAATATGCTCCAGAGAAGATGGATAGAGCTCATTAAGGATTATGACTGTTCAATACATTACCACCCTGGGAAAGCGAACAAGGTGGCGGATGCCCTAAGTTGAAAGGATCCAGCTATTCTATCAATGATGAGAATTGAGAAGGATCCAATCTTCTTAGACTTGATGAAGATAGATGTGGGAATCATAAATAAGGGAACATCATCAATCCTTTCACAAATGATTGCTCAACCATCTCTTTTGGAAAGGTTAAAGGATGCTCAAAAGGATGATGCAGGAATCCCAGAAAAAGTGGAAGCTATCAAAAAGGGAAAATCCTCAGAGTTTAATGTTAATGAAGAAGGAATTGTGCGGTTTGGGAAAAGACTATCTGTTCCATCAAGTTCAGAGCTGAAGAAGGAAATTTTGGATGATGCACATAGTTCAAATTTCTCTATTCACCCAGGGAGTACAAAGATGTATCGAGATCTCCGAGAAAACTTTTGGTGGGATAATATGAAGAAGGATATCGCTGAATATACATCAAAGTGCCTGGTGTGTTAGCAAGTGAAGGCAGAGTGGCAGAAGTTTAAGGGGATGATGCAACCATTGCCCATACCAGAATGGAAATGGGAGAACATCACTATGGACTTCGTCACTGGACTTCCAAGGACATCCAAAGGCAACAATGCAATCTGGGTTGTTGTGGATCGTCTTACAAAGACTGCACACTTCATTGCTATTCGAGAGGATTTCTCTTTGGATCAACTGGCACGGATATATATCAGGGATGTGGTACGGTTGCATGGAGTGCCACTATCTATTGTTTCTGACTGAGATCCAATATTTACCTCTAAGTTTTGGAAGAGTCTTCAACATGCTCTGAATACTGAACTGAACTTCAGTACGACCTATCATCCTCAAACTGATGGCCAATCCGAGCGGACTATCCAAACACTTGAGGATATGTTGAGAGCGTGCTAAATGGACTTTGAAGGAGGATGGGATCAACATCTTCCTCTAGTTGAGTTCTCTTATAATAATAGTTTCCACTCGAGCATCCAAATGGAACCATATGAAGCCCTGTATGGGAAAAGGTGTAGAACACCAACATGTTGGGATGAGGTCGGTGAACGTAAGCTGCTTGGACCACAAATGGTCGAAGAAATGGTGGAGAAGGTGAAAACCATTCAGCAGCATATCAAGGCAGCCCAAAGTCGACAGAAGAGTTATGTAGATAATTGTCGATGAGACCTTGAATTTAAAGTCGGAGACATGGTGTTTTTACACATATCTCCATGGAAGAAGGTCATGAGGTTTGGAAAGAAAGGGAAGTTAAGTCCAAGGTACATCAGCCCCTTCGAGATTCTTGATCGTGTTGGGGCTGTGGCCTATCGACTAGAAATTCCACCTACTATGACCAAGGTGCATGATGTCTTTCATGTATCCCTCTTAAGGAAGTACATACCGGACCCTTCACATGTACTCTCTTCCAGGGTGGTAAAATTGGAAGACGATCTTTCTTATGAGGAGAAACCAGTGAAGATCTTAGATCGTAGAGAAAAAGTTCTACGAAATAAGACAATGCCCCTCGTCAAGGTGTTGTGGAGAAACCACAAGTTTGAAGAAGCAACATGGGAGTCGGAGGATATGATGAAGCTAAGTTACCCACATTTGTTTTAGTGTGGGAAAAAGAAAATTTTGAGGGAGAAATTTCTTAATGGGGGAATGTTGTAACGACCCAAAGTTTCATTAATGGAAAATCCCTCTTGATCTAGTTAAATGTTTCTTTATGAAAAATGTTTTTATAAGATGTCAACTTCTTTAGTTTTACGTTAAGATTTGTGATCGTTACTTTTTAGCCGTTGAGCAGTGATCATCTGAGTAGTATAAAGATAAGGCTTTAACGAACCCATTTCTACTCAGACAAAGGAAGCGATGGCCTCATCCAATAGAATTGCCCCTTACGAAGCCCATTTGTCGGAGCTCGGAAAAGAGGTGGCGTCTTTGGGATTTTCCCTTGACCAAGCCCAAGCTGAGCTTCATCAAGTCAAGATCGAACTTGATCGTCTACGGGAAAATTGGAAGTTGATTGAAATTACCACTCGAGCGATGTTATCCGAGCCGCCCCAAGAGTCTGTCACCATCGCACACCTTACCCTTAGGTCTTATGCAGCTATTTTAAGGGGTTATGTAACAAATAAGTAGCACCATGTTCATGTACATTATTTATGTATATAATAATGAATATAATTTCTAGTCATTTTTGATACATTGTAATTAGTTTTTAAAGTACAAATGGTGTTTTTAGTTATTATTTAATTAAGAATTATGTTTTATTAAATTAAAGGATTTTTGAATTAAATAATATTTTAATAAAATAGTATTATTAATATTAAATTAATTTTTATTAAATATAAATGATCTTATAATTTTATGAATGCAATTAAATTTTTTATTAAGGTTTGAAAGCCATTTCTGTCAAAACCCGTGAATTTTTTATAAATGTCGGTTTTTATTTTAAAAGTGAAAATTCACATATTTAGAAAATTATTTAGATAAAATAATTATTATTTTTGGAATCAGGACGTCAAAATTATCCAACGGTGATTTTTTCATAATTTTCTGAGACAGTCAAATTTTTGGGTAAAAATTAAATACCATTTAAATATATAATGTGTTTTATGACATCATAATGACCCAATGGTGATGTAATAAAATACCATAATCCTTATGTTCGGCCAATATGTGTTTTATAATTAAAATAATGAGTTTTTGGGTTTTTTTGACTTACTTTTCAAAGCATTAATGGAGCCCTCAAGACTTATTCAACACTTTGCCTTTTTAAATTAATTTCCATGGGAGTGTGACTCACCTCCACATAAGCAACCCTAATTTTTTAATAAGTTCGGAACTTGGCCTTGTAAAATATTGTTTTCCTCTTTTCTTTTCCAAAAACCATGGGCAAATACCATGGGATGGTTTGTGGTTTGGATTTATTTAATATAAGGGGTCCCAAACCTAAATAATAAAGAATTCCCTCACCTTTTCTATATAAACCCACCCAAGCTCCCACTTCCTCCTCAGTCAAAGCCCTTGGAGTTCGTCCAACCTCTGCTCTACTCTCTCTAGAATCCTCTCAAGGTGCCCCAAGCTCCCAAGAAGCCTCTCACAAGCCTCTCTCTAGCCTTTGGAAGCACACTTCCAAGTAAGGGTTTTTTCTTCCTTTCTCATTTTTGTCAATTTCCTTTAAGTTGTATTGCCCTTTTAATTTCAATTATGAATGTTGGGGTATGGTTTCTCACCTCCCCCATACTTCCCTCTTATTGTTTGAATGATGGGAGAACTCTTTCTCTCTCATTAAATGCCTCCCATGTACACCCGTTACTATGCCGAAATTCCGAAAGAAACCTTTTTCTCCTCTTTTATATTCAAGCAATACTTTTGTATCATGAATCTAAATTCCTATTCAATTGTTGGGACATGTATCTATATGACCTCCTTACTATCCATTACATGTAAATATGATGAGGAACCGCTTTCTCTCTCATCAAACTTTTTTATGAATTCTTATGTCACGCCGTTACGCTGCCGAAATCACACCGATTTTCTAAGCCAATGTCATTGTGTAGTAAATACCATGCCCATTTCTCCATCAAGGGTATTCACCTTTATGCACATTTACTTATTGATTATAAAGTTTCTTGTATGAATTCCACATTACTTTATCGTGGAATAAATGATTATGTTTTATGAATCCATGTTTTATGATCCATGTGGCACACTTATGCATGAAATGAAATGTTTAAGAAGGGTGCGCCCTTATAGCGCTCCAATACATTGGGTAAAGTATAGTATCATGATACGTCATGTGCAATGAGTGTTGAATCATGCTAATTCAAGTGCAACGAGGGTTTACTCATGCTTCAAGTGCAATGAGGGTTTACTCATGCTCCATGTGCAATGAGCCTTGGCTCATTCTAATTCAATGTTAAGTGTTGTTGCCACATTTCCATGTTATGATTATCATTCTTTATCATGCCTTTATGTTCATGTTACTCTAATACTCTATTGATGTTCCTATTGCCTAACATGTATTGTACTCCTCATGTTATTCATTGTGTACTCCCTTACTAGGCTTTATAGCTCACCCTTTTCTTATGCATGTCCTCATGTTATCCCATGCAATTCTAAGTACGAAGGAATGTAGTGGTCATGTAAAGGAAGTTTTCAATAAAGATGTTGTTTTTCAAGTTTAAAGTTTTTATGTAATGATCCTAAGCCTCAAAGACACTAAACCTCTCGATATTCTTTGTTGGATCAAGTGAAGTTTTATGTAATAAAGCATGTTTAAGTTGTAATAAAAAACAGGGTTGTCATAAAT
>CAUJRU010004529.1:0-15896 GCA_963277665.1 Viscum album | reverse complement strand
GACAGGGGAGGGGGTGTCCAGATAGGGGGGAGGTGTGTCTAGACAGGGGGGATGTCGCTGGACCAGGCTAACACGTTGTGGTCACATTGCGGTCATGCCACAGTCACACCGCGGTCACGCCATGGTCACGCCACGGTCACGCCGCGGTCACGCCGTGATTTGGCCTTGCTCCAGGACGACACCCTGCGGCGGCTACTCCTCCTTAGAGAAACGTTGAATGGTTAGCTCTATAATTTTTCGTATTTCCTCATTCCTAAACTATATCTCCTCTCAGCGCTTCCTCTCATCCATCTTTCCACAAAACGTGCATATCAGGTGGTACAAAGGCTCTATTCAACTGAACACATTGGTTTGGAATTGTCTGGCATATTTTATTGTACATGTATCAAATAATATTTGTTCGGTAATTCTTCTTTTTCCTCATCCTCTTCACATGTTTTTCGAACCAGATCATCCTCATCCTCTGCACATGTCGTCTGAACCGGATCAGCCAGTTGTGATGGAAATTCAATGTCTGCTTTTGGCTGTTTTAGATGAAATTCCTTCCATAATTCCCTCATCTCATGTAGCACTCATTGGAGGAGGATGATCACTGCCAAGTTGAGTTTTAAAGGCTGCAAAAAATCTGTTTGATGCAATTCCAAAGAGGCTGTTCTATTCTGAGGGCCTCTTTCATGCTGGAGTTTCCACATTTCCCCCATAAGCTGGAAAAGGGAGGTCTGTTTGGGCCTATGAAAACAGGGCTTGTTTGTTATGGACAAAGATACAACTGGAGACCTGGTTTTCTTGAAGAGTTTCCATGAAGGGTCTTCACTGTAGAGGAGACTAGCTCTGGTCTGTATTTGGTAGTTTCTTCCATGATGGTTCCCACAACCGTTTGACTGAATTCCACACCAAACCAAGCCCTGCTAGTGACTCATTTTCGATGCACTATAAAAATCCCATGGCCAACCCACCAAAATCAAACCAGCTATTCCAGGGCTATTTCCACTCTCACTAAAAAAATCCAAACTCAAGCCCTTTTACAATTCCAAGCTCCCACTTCAATTTAGCCACTATGAACTCCTTTCCAGTCCCCCACCATTTTTCAATCCACCTAGGCAACCCATCCACAACTTGACCACCAATCAGGCCTACCCACCTCTCAACTTCTAAGCCACCAACCCCACATTTTCCACCAGGCATACCACTTTAAAACCATTCCAAACCTCACCCAATTCTAACCAATTAAACTAGACCCCTTAACATTTTGGAAGCCCTCATCTAAATTCCTGTTCCAACTCACTTAAGGGGGGCGGGCTGTCCAGTAGGGGGCGGGGCTGTCCAGCAGGGGGGAGGGCTGTCCAGCAGGGGGGAGGGCTGTCCAGCAGGGGGGAGGGGTGTCTAGCAGAGGGGAGGGTTGTCTAGAATGGACTTAACTAGTTTTTTGGCACCCAAAAATACTGAATGATATTGTCTCATGCATAGTAACCGCTCTTAAAATTGATCAAAGGACCTTACATGCTGACTTGGATCTATTCGACAGAGTAATGGTTGAAATAAACCTTGACTCAAAACTTCCCATCTCAATTAACTTCAATGCCAATGAATACAAAAATGAAGATATAGTGGAATATGAGAGAAAACCCCCATTTTGGGATCACTATAAAATCATAGGGCATACTATCTTCAACTGTAGGGTGATTAGGAAGCAGGTAATACAACCATCTGAGAATGAATGGAAGGAAATGAGGAGACCTAAAAAAGACAAAGCCCCCATGATAGACATGCCTGAAATATCCAAAAAGTAATATGAAGTTTGGGTCAAAAAAACTCACACTTTGACTCACATAATAGATAGTTCAGGAACCAAATGGGTGGATGAAGTGGAGGAAGAAGAAAACTCTATTAATGATCAAAACCTCTCAATTGAAATTACAAACCTTTTACTAGACACTATTAGAGTATCAACCAAGCAGGAAAAGATTTATAGCTATCAACATGACCTAGAAAAGCATAATCTCTAGCACCCAATCTTGGATGGAGGGAATTTTTCTACTAATGAACTGAAGAAACTAACCTATACTCCTAGTACTTCAATCCACAATAATGATGTTTTCACTAAAGAAAATGATGTTGCTGACACTCCATACTTAAGCGCCAAGCAGACCCATATTACTTCCACACCTAAATTAGGTATGCAAAAGAAAAATCAGGAAACCCCCTAGTCTTCTAGCTCCATGGTGAAACCTGCCTCCATAGACCTAGAAGCTCGAGCAGGCATGAAAAAGATTCCAGCACCTGTTTTATATGACAATTCTGTTTTGGTTCTTGTACCCTAACATATGTAGGTTTTTAATGTTCCCCCAGAGTAGAAGTAGAATATCTCTCAGAACTCTATCGAACAACAATCTTCTCTAGATCCTGTTATTCCAGGTACTTCTCCTCCTATTTCTTATGCTACTATAACTATTCCATTCTGTCTAAAAAACTGCGTTATGATCAAAATGAATCTTCCTCTGATTTTTTCTCTAATAATTATGCTTCTCTACACTGATGCAACCTGACCACTACTATCCCATCCCATATTGCTAAAAAAACAATGCCTCTTTTATGAACAGTATCCTGGTTTTAACTACAGGTGACTCCACAATGGGAAAGTAGCATGAGACCAAATCACATGTCCATAATCCTGGGTCGGGGGGGGGGGGGCAGGACTGGCAGGGGTGTCCAGGGTTTGGGGGGTCTTTCCTGGGGGGGGTCTGTCCTGAGGTGTCCAGGGTCAGGGGGTAGGGGGCAGGGGTGTCCAGCAGGGGGAGGGGTGTCCAGCAGGGGGAGGGGATGTCCAGGCAGGGGGAGGGGTGTCCAGCATGGGGGAGGGGTGTCCAGGGGGTGGTCCAGGGGTGTCCAGGGTCTGGGGGGGGGGGGTCTGTCCTAGGGTGTCCAGGGGTAGGGGGCAGGGGTGTCCAGCAGGGGGAGGGGTGTCCAGCAGGGGGGGGGGGGGGCTGTCCAGGCAGGGGGAGGGGTGTCCAGCATGGGGGAGGGGTGTCCAGGGGGTGGTCCAGGGGTGTCCAGGGTCTGGGGGGGGTCTGTCCTGGGGTGGGGTCTGTCCTGGGGTGTCCAGGGTCAGGGGGCAGGGGGCAGGGGTGTCCAGCAGGGGGAGGGGTGTCCAGCAGGGGGAGGGGTGTCCAGCATGGGGGAGGGGTGTCCAGGGTCTGGGGGGGGGGTCTATCCTGGGGTGGGGTCTGTCCTGGGGTGTCTAGGGTCAGGGGGCAAGAGGGCAGGGGGCAGGGGTGTCCAGCAGGGGGAAGGGTGTCCAGCAGGGGGATCTAATATAACTCTTGAAATCTCATTCATGTGTTTCCAATGAGTTCTTCGACTGATGTAACAGTAGAAAGCATAAACCATTTAACAAAAAGAGATCTGACCCTCGTTAAGGAAGGTGCAAGTGATAATCTTTCAAGTCGGGTTTCATGCCCTCAAAGCACACAAACTTTAGAAAAGTTCTTGAACCGTCCCTACTGTTTTGTTTACATCCACATTTCCCAAAAACTAATTCCCAGCTCACCATAAGCCTGACAAGGATAAGCTCTCTCTTTTATCTAGTTCTGATACTGCCATCACTAGCTGGTCCATTATGGACACTTAATGAGTAGGTTTTCACTGAAGGTAACCTTACACCCTATGCTACAACTCTATTCTGCTATGAAAATAATGAAGAAATTTCATTTGGCCAACAGGGGGGGCTGTCCAGCAGGGGGGGCTGTCCAGCAGGGGGGGCTGTCCAGCAGGGGGGGCTGTCCAGCAGGGGGGCTGTCTAGTAGGGGGGGGGGGGGGCTGTCCAGCAGGGGGGCTGTCCAGTAGGGGGAGGGGGTCTAGGGGTGGTGTCCAGGGGGTGTCCCGGGGTTTAGGGTGTCCAGGTGTGGTGTCTAAGGGTGTCCAGTGGGGGTCCAGGTGGTGGTGTCCAGGGGTGTCCAGTGGGTGGTGTCTAGGGGTGTCCAGTTGGGGCATGGGGGCTGTCCAGTGGGGTGAAGGGGGTAGGGGGCAAGGGTGTCCAGCTGGGGGAGGGGTGTCCAGCCGGGGGAGGGGCTGTCCAAGCAGGGGGGAGGGGTGTCCGGCAGGGTGGGGAGGGCTGTCCAGGGGGTGCAGGGGGTGTCCCGTGGGGCTGTCCAGTGGGGCTGTCCAGTTGGGGCATGGGGGCTGTCCAGTGGGGTGCAGGGGGGGCATGGGGGACTAAGGGGGGCATGGGGGGTGTAGGGGGGTGTTTTGTTTCATGTGGATTTGTGGCCTCACCAGATTGGTTGTTCCATTTTGAGGTACTGTAGTGTAATGGTAGTGATAACCCCTATGACCCAAGTATCTTCAAAATCTTGATCATTTGTATTTCTCATCCTCTAAGATATTTCTATAGGTTTCCTCTGGTGAAAACATTGATCGCCATTGCTGCTTTTCTTCATCAGAGATCTTTACATACCTATCTCTCCTTGAACTCATATCATTTCTTGTTTTATAGTGGAGATGACGTCCTTACTTCAAGGAAGAAGTGAAGACCCTTCTTGGTGATAGTTCCACAAGTGCAGAAATGAGAATATGAACTTTTGGATCCTGGTGCAGATGGGATGCGAGGGGGGGGGGGGGCTGGTGCAGGTGGGCTGGGGGGGTGCAGGGGGTAGGGGGGACTGGCAGGGGGTGGCAGGGGGGACTAGTAGGGGGCTGGGGGGGGGGGGGGGGGCTGGGGGGGACTAGCAGGGGGAGGGGGGTGGGCTGGCAGGGGGACAAGAAGGGGGGGCTGGCAGGGGGGGTGGCAGGGGGGGTGGCAGGGGGCAGGGGGGATAAGCAGGGGAGTGGCAGGGGGGACTAGCAGGGGGCAGGGGGCAGGGGGGGGGGGGGCTGGCAGGGGGGTGGCAGGGGGGGACTAGCAAGGGGCAGAGGGGGGACTAGCAAGGGGCAGGGGGGGGGCAGGCAGGGGGACAAGCAGGGGGACAAGCAGGTGGGTGGCAGGGGGCAGGGGGGACTGGCAGGGGGGTGGCAGAGGGGGACTAGCAGGGGGTCTGGCAGGGGGCAGGGGGGACTGGCAGGGGGCAGGGGGACAAGCAGGGGGGCTGGCAGGGGGGTGGCAGGGGGCAGGGGGCAGGGGGGGACAAGCAGGGGAGTGGTAGGGGGGACTAGCAGGGGGCAGGGGGGCTGGCAGGGGGATAGGCGGGGGGACAAGCAGGTGGGTGGCAGGGGGCAGGGGGGACTGGCAGGGGGTGGCAGAGGGGGACTAGCAGGGGGTGTGGCAGGGGGCAGGGGGACTGGCAGGGGGTAGGGGGACAAGCAGGGGGGCTGGCAGGGGGGGTGGCAAGGGGCAGGGGGGGACTGGCAGGGGGTGTCTGCAAGGCAGTGGGGAGGAGGGCAGGGGGGGGGGGGGGGGTCTGCAAGGCATAGGGGAGGGGTGCAGGAGGTGTTCAGGGGGGTGTCTAGGGGGTGTCCAGGGGGTGTCCAGGGGGTGTCCAGGGGGGTGTCCAGGGGGTGTCAGGGGGGTGTCAGGGGGGTGTCTAGGGGGGTTTCCAGGGTGGTGTCCAGGGGGTTGAGGGGGGGGGGTATTTTTTTATGTATGTGTACACCCTATAGCCACGGTTTTAAACTGTGGCTATTGGTTTATTGCCACGGTTTTTAACCGTGGCTATAGACCTAACTCCACGGTTTCCAACCATTGCTATAGATCCTGTCCAGTGTCTAATATAGCCATGGTTGAAACCGTGGCTATTGGTTTATTGCCACGGTTTTTAACCGTGGCTATAGACCTAACTCCACGGTTTCCAACCGTGGCTATAGATCCTGTCCAGTGTCTAATATAGCCACGGTTGAAACCGTGGCATTAAGTATACAACCACTGTTCCAAACCGTGGCTATATACCTAAAGCCACGGTTTCAACGATGGATATAGGTTTATAGCCACGGTTTGGAACCGTGGCTATAGGTCTGGGCCTATAGCCATGCCAAACTTAGCCACGGTTCCTCAAACCGTGGCTATTACCTATAACCACGATTCCTCAAACCGTGGCTATTACCTATAGCCACGGTTTGAGGGCCTATAGCCACAGTTTAGAACCATGGGTATAGCTCAAATTTCCAGTAGTGTAACAAAGAAAGAAGAAGTTGAAGAAGAAAGGAACTTGAAAGAGGGTGGTGAAAATATTACCTCTTCTTCGGGTTCTTCCTTTTGATTTGATCAAAAGGGCTCCTTATGTTGGATTTATGACTAAAGGAAGACCTCTAGGATGAAGTGAGGATAGTTTAGAGGGTATTTGGGTAGATGTTGGCCGATCCAAAAGGATTTGAAGGTATGAAGAATTGGTTAGAAGTGGTATCCTTTTATAGGGGGGAGGAGGGGCTCTTTAGTAAAAACTTAAAGTATTAATTTATAATAAATTCATATTTGGTTTATAATGGCTCCAAAGTGTATTATTAAAAGTATAAGGCGGTGATGGGTCTAAATCCTTTCAAACAGTAGATTTTAGATTGGTTTGGTTCATTATA
Source organism: Viscum album (assembly GCA_963277665.1). Lineage (NCBI taxonomy): Eukaryota > Viridiplantae > Streptophyta > Magnoliopsida > Santalales > Viscaceae > Viscum > Viscum album. Next base: position 9,395 of record CAUJRU010004529.1, on the reverse strand, counting down.
TTAACCTTATCTTTTAGTTTTATCTCTTAGTTAATTAGTTTGACATTTACCATTTCACTTTGTATTTCTATATTATATAGTTAATAAACTTACTATATACATCAAAGAGACACCCAAGTGGTCCATTAAGGATACACCTATCATGATATAAGTCCTTTGGCCAATCCTTAGATTTTTAATATTATAATATCAATTAATAATATAATATTTGTTTTAAAAACTCATTTATGTCAATTTTGACAATATTTAATAATTGATTTTTGTTAAACTCTTAAAAAATTTAATAATTCGAAAAAAAATCATTTAAGAAATAATAAAATGTCATATTAACCAATAAAATTCGTGGATGGCATCAAAACTTTCAATTTATATTTATTTTAACATTTATAATACTAATTATTTGATTCTTTCATTAATAAGGAAAAGACTGCATCATGTTTTGTGTCATAAATAAATTTAATTATTAAATGTATAAAAATTATAAATAAAATACAATTATGTAAATTTTTTTAGCTTTCTAATTAATATTTATAGTCGAAAATATAACAAATATAACCCTATGTAAAAATTGTTTTTCTAAAAGATATATGTTTTTGTCATTTTTGTATTTACTTTAACTAAATTAATATAAAGTGTCCTTATCACCTACAAGAGGATCCATGAGGACCCAAAATCGACCCAAAGATGGCCATGGTCGGAAATATATCAACCAATAGGTTTAGGATACGTTTTAGGGTAATTTATTATTATTATAATATTATTTTTTTACCCTTATTTACCGGATTTACCCTTTAACCATGGTAAATAAAATATTTACCAAAGTAATTATTCAAAATGTCTAAAAATAAAAGTTACCTATTTACACAATTTGGACCTAATGATTCTAAATATGGAATCCATTTTTCTAAATTCAAAACACAGAAGTGGCAGAAATTAATTTAAAATTAATTCCCGCTGTCAAAACAAAAAGCGTGTTTTTAAGAAATAATAACTATCAAAAGATTGACACTTGTTTATATCTGGTTTAAATGTGAAATTATGTCCAATGACCAACATTGTATTAAATGGTAAAAATATATTCTAAATATACTTTAAAACCACTCAAATTCATAATTTATTACTATTAATTATTTCGATTAAGAAAGATGTTTTTAATTAAAATTTAGTAATTTTCACTATTCATCAAAATATGAAAGTTATCAGAAATGTACCAAAAATCCACCCTAAGATAATTTCGATATTATGAATCCAAAAATTAAGTCCATTTTGAAAGATAAAATTTATAAAATTTCAGAAAGTGGGTATTACTATTCATAACAGCTAGTTTGATTGGTCACAGTGTGTTAGAATCTCGAAGTTGCGTACAATACAAGCTATTGCATTATTCAAAGGGAAATGTACCATGGAAGCTTGGGGTGGTACATTCTCCGATCCTTTAATAAATTGCATCCTCGCAATTTGAAAATTTTCTTCGAAAATAAAAGGTTGAAAATAGAAAATACCTTTGTGGAAAACCCACATCGGAAATTAGGTTAATAAAATTTTGTCTTAAAATGTGGAAAAAGGAAATGAAAGGGCCTACACTAAATTATGATTTCGATTAGGAGAACATTGGTGTAAATTAGAGACATATTATTGGAGAAAAAATGTAAATATTTATAGGTAGTGATTGAGGTTATCAATAAAAAACAAGTGAAAAATTGAGGGCCTCAAATTCATCAATCTATGATGATTTAAAATATCATCGGTTCAAAAAAATATGGTATTAGGATAACACATTTTTTGTTTTAATATCACTTCACTAAAGTATAAGAATTAATTTATTCATAGAATAAGAAAAGATGAAAAATATATACTTGACAAGTAGAGTCCCATCCTTTAAATAATTTCAACCACAAACTCATCTTTCACTCTAAAAGATAATAGAACATAAAAATAATATTCTATTTATCCTATTCGTATAGGGTAAAAAAATGAATTTATAATTCATCTAAAAGAATTTTTAAAAAAAGACTACAATATTCAATCCCGAACATCATGTGGACCAGTGGTAGGTGATACACCCTTGTCGCCCTTTGGTTTCAGGTTCAAGTCTCGCAGCCTTGCCGGACGCGATGGGTTGCTGCCCAACCTCCGGGTTGTCCTTTTTATGGAAATCTAAAAATGATCTCAAACTATACTTATCCAAAATAATTCTATCCAAAGTCACAGTCCAAAATTTATACGGAAGATAAACACAATGAAGATCCTTTTTTCCACGGAATAACATGTGAACACCCTCATCATGTGTTATTTTAAAACATGGTAACATCCTGAATTACCATAAAAAATTATTGATTACATTCATACTCCATTATTCTTTATAAAATACTTGATATAGTACTTCTATCCAAAAATGTTTTAAACTCCAACACTGATGGAATATACAAATCATTAATCAATTTCAAGGTAGTCAATAATATCCAATATAATTTACCCAAATCAACAATATCTTATTCCAAAATCAGTACCTCAATATTTGGACCATATTAAGGTATATCTTTCCTTCAAACATGTAATTTCCAAAAAGTTTAACTCACTGTAGAGTCACTTTTCTTAGTACCATAAAATCTCAAATCCTCAATGAAATAGTAATGTAGTACAATCCTTATTTATTTCCAGTACATCATTGATACAACAATTAAATGAAACAATTCTTTAATAACAACATAAGAACATTAGTCATTCCTCTTCATCTGTGGTAGTATCATAACTTGATTATTATCCAATAGAAACATTTGCGGCATAGTCTGATGACCTGAACATTGATTCGCGTAGTGTTCCCACTCCTTGCAGATGAAGTATTGTATATTTGAAACCTTTTTCTTACCCTTGAAATCACGTACTTGGTGTCCTTTTTCTACACACTTATAACAAACTCCCATTCCTTTCAAGAAAGTTCCAGGGTGTTTCTTCCCACAGTTATCAAATATGGGAAAATTATTCTTCTCCCTCTTCCCTTTATCCATATTTCCTTCTACCATCCTTTTCTTCTCTAGCTTCCCTTCAAAGACATAGGACTCAAAAAATTATTTACTTATCTTATTAACACATGATACTAATTCTTCATATGTTGATAATACGTGGGAGACTATTTCCTTTCTAAATGTAGGCTTAATACCATGAATGATATGACCCTTCTTACTCTTTGGATCATACGTATTGCTGGAGTTATCATTCCTTCTACTGGGCGCCATTTCTAAACAATGACATACACTATGTCAGTTTGTGAATCACAATTCCTAATTCCTAACATGTAAAATACCTAATGTAAATTGAACAATTTATGGATATAATCCATAATCACACAAATGTTTTCTTTTAGGAGGTATATACTCATAAACCCTTCATAGTGGTTTGTAAAGAAAACGATAATTATCCTAAGCATATCCCCCGAGAGTGTCGTAACCAAGAGTGCAGCAAGGCCCGTTGTTGTGCACCAGTTCCCGTTTGAGTCTAGCTCAAAGCAGTGTTTTCGGGTTTTACCCCTAGGTACATCTGTGCCAGAGCCGCCACTACATGCTCGTATCTAGACAAGGATGTATTTTTCTTGGAAAAATCACAAAATCTCTACATTACCAAAATTCTAGGAAGTTTTTCTATACTAATCCTCAAAGTCTATCTTAGGTTTATGTGATCTAATAAGAGTTTATATAAATCTAGCTTCCAAGGTTATTGCTAATCTTCCTCTGATACCAACTGTAACAACCTGACCCCAGTTACCCAGAGTTAGTGCATTATTTTAATACATGGTCATGATTATAAGGAATCAAATCCCAAAGGACCGATCAGTTTAGTAGTCTTGGAAAATAGATTACATACATGAATGTTACGTTACACTTTATAACATAAAAAACAACATAAATAATCCTTTATGAACTCCATTATTCCCTTGGATTAACACTGCATATCAATCAAAATACACTTCTTTGAATCCTGGGAAAAATAAAACATAAGAAAGGGGTGAGTTCAAACACTCAATAAGGGTAAGTAATACAACGGAAAATGACATAAATATTAAGCACGGTAAATAATTGAAACCACATGCCTTTACCAATAATAAACATGAATACTTTTAAAGAAAGAATATGATATGAGTAAATAATTCCACAATAAAACATAATCATGGGTATTCTACTTGTCGAATGACCACATGAACCATCAATATTATTTCCATAATGAGGGAATGTATAATGCCGGACATTCTGAAACATTTTTCAAGGCCTCGGCCAAGACGTCTTAAAATGATTAAGGCCTCAGCCAAAACCATAAATCAAATTGGGAAAGGGCTTCGGCCAATTCCACATCTAGTTGTCTCATGAGACCTACCGATGCATCAATGAGATATAGCGGGCTCCACCCATCACTTACTAAGTCCAATACATTCCTCATATGAAAAGGTTTATACATATCATAAAAATTCATATTAAAACTAGCATAAAAAATGTCAATACTTTAACCATAAACCATGAATGGAATAAAAATAAAAATCCACAGTCAAACATATCAGAAAACCTTCAATACAATATGGAAGTTTTCTATCATAATAAATCAACTTCAAATAAACTTAAAATCCATCAAAGGATGTTGACACAGATGAAATCAAAACCCTTTTTAGAGAAATATCTCTTTCTATTTTGAAATCATTTAAGAGTCACACATTTATAAAGGAAGTAATTTAAAAGAGATTTTTGAATCAAAGTATCCCATACCACTTTGAAACTTTTGGAAAGAAATATAATTTCAAAACATTCATGTCCATATAAATAAATCCTTAAAATAATTTGGAAAATATGGACATGAATTAAAATTATTTAGAAAGATAAATCTTTAAAACATTTAAAATTCTAATCTTGATAAAGAGTACATTTCACAAATTATTAAAATATTCATTTTGAAATAATTTAAAAGTAAAATAATTATAAAATAAAACATTTACATTAAAAATATTCTTATTATCTTTTAAGGTAAGCTTCAACGATTTTATAACGGTGGAAAATAGCCGTACCCTCTGTATAAGTTAAAAAAAGACATTCTTACCATAATTTTTTCGAAAAGGTTAAAAAGGACCTTGTTTGGAAAACGACGGAAATATTCCTTTATAAACATCCTATAAAAAGTCAACAAGGGTATAAATGACTTTAACATGATTCTATAAAATAGTAAGAATGATTTGAAATACATTTTTAAGAAACATGGATGCGGATGATAAAGATGTCCCAGTAGATAATTACGTATAAACAACCTCGGATAATGAAGAGATTGTGAAATAAACCCTTACCTAGTACTTTTCATTGGTTGATGTTAGGTTATGTCACGAACCGAATCTGGTCACCGCCAAAACCGGCACCAAAACCAGCCCGTGACATGACCCGAAGGGCGTTCCCGATCCCCACGGGCTGGCACAAGTGCTCAGGTATCATAAAATGAAAATTGGGAATGATTTACCCGAGTTTATAAACATAAAACAACAAAAGAATCCAATGAAACAAATCTGGATTTTTCAAACCAAAAAATCTTTTACAAAAATTCAGAACTGAATTACATGGATTAAAACAACTCAAAAGGTCTATACCAAAGTTACAAATCCAAATAAGGACAGACCAAGAACCCTCATGGCAAGGGGCACCACCCTCAAGCCACCTCCACAAGACTTCACCACCAAGGACCTGCTAGAAACCTGAACCACTGGAACAAAAAAACTGTACCCAACCTGCGAAAACAAAAACAACCATGTCTACTTACACCCAAGGGTGTAAGTAGGGTGTGAGCCAATGCCCAGTAGGATACCACCACTAAGAGATTCCATGTGATAAACATTTAAAGACGAAAAGCATGCAAGTTTTCAAAAACATGAAAACCTGGGTATCTAGGTGGGTGGACGTGTACTAGTATGATAGTGAATCCGTGGGGTTTGGCCTCAGTTTCACTTATCAAGATTGATGCTTAAAACTCTAACTAAACTATGATGATGATGATTGGGGACCACTAGGTTATGGGTATGTTCCCTACTAGTGGCTCGTGCACGAGAATGGATATTTGTGATGGTTACTCTCACCGAGATACGAGGTACCTGGGACCCACAACTAGCTAGTGCCTAGGGGTTACTTCCTATTTCTTGTGCTCATTATTTACTTTGTTCTTACCGTCGACATACGATATAGTTGGCTGGAAAATTCAGTATTGTTGACATTATTTTTAAAAGTGTTGATTCTTAATGATAGCCCACTTGAAAACTATTTTTATTCAAAGTAGAATCTTTTAGAAATTGTAACTAACTTTTCATGTTTTTTAAAACTTGCATGCTTTTCGTCTTTAAATGTTTATCACATGGAATCTCTTAGTGGTGGTATCATACTGGGCATTGTCTCACACCCTACTTACACCCTTGGGTGTAAGTAGACATGGTTGTTTTTGTTGTCGCAGGTTGGGTACAGTTTTTTTGTTCCAGTGGTTCGGGTTTCTAGCAGGTCCTTGGTGGTGAAGTCTTGTGGAGGTGGCTTGAGGGCGGTTCCCCTTGCCATGAGGGTTCTTGGGCTGTCCTTATTTGGATTTGTAACTTTGGTATAGACCTTTTGAGTTATTTTAATCTATGTAATTCAGTTTTGAATTTTTGTAAAAGATTTTTTGGTTTGAAAAATACAGATTTGTTTCATTGGATTATTTTGTTGTTTTATGTTTATAAACTCGGGTAAATCGTTCCCAATTTTCATTTTATGATACCCGGGAACTTGTGCCAGCCCGTGGGGATCGGGAACGCCCTTCGGGTCATGTCACGGGCTGGTTTTGGTGCCGGTTTTTGCGGTGACCAGATTCGGTTTGTGACAGGTTAACCTCTTGTATAATGGTGAAATAATTGTTATTAAATTATACAATAATCATATTCATTAATATGATATCATATATGATCTTTTAACATTGCTTTGTTAATATTATCGTCATTTCGAGTGTTAACTTACTCGTTTTCTTTTATATATTTTGTTACATAAGCCATTTTTTTATGGATAGGTTGTATATTATTCACATCCAGAATGATATCAAGTCATTAAACATTATTTTTAATCATCAAATGAGAATTATAATTTCATGGATATGATGGGGAATGAATCTCATCGCGTTCGTGGAGACGGTAGTCCGTACGTATGCACGAGCGACAATATCATTCCTTTGATATTAAAATATTCTATAATTGGATGGTATATCATATATACAGAATCATTATCATGTTATATTTATTATTTACATCAATTAAACATCATTATTATACCCATCCAAATAATAATGTATTGAATAACAATTACACCACGATGTGGAGACGGTAAGTCGTACGTACGCACGTATGGTGACATGTCATTCAAGGGTTGTACAGAATGATGAATATGGTTTTACGATATTTATAATAATATCACAATATATAGTATATACTGGAGTTATTATTTTTTAATTGAAATAACAAAGAAAGAAGAAGTTGAAGAAGAAAGGAACTTGAAAGAGGGTGGTGAAAATATTACCTCTTCTTCAGGTTCTTCCTTTTGATTTTATCAAAAGGGCTCCTTAGGTTGGATTTATGACTAAATGAAGGCCTTTAGGATGAATGGAGGATAGTTTATAGTGTATTTGGGTAGGGTTTGGCTGAGACAAAAGGATTTTAAGGTATGAAGAATTGGTTAGAAGTGGTTTCCTTTTATAAGGGGGAGGAGGGGCTCTCTAGAAAAAACTTAAAGTATTAATTTATAATAAATTCATATTCGGTTTATAATGGCTCCAAAGTGGATTATTAAAATTATAAGGTGGGTATGGGTCGAAATCCTTTCAACCAATATATTTTAGACAGGTTTGGGTCATTATATTAACCTTATCGTTTAGTTTTAACTCTTAGTGAATTAGTTTGACATTTACCATGTCACTTTTTATTTTTATATTATATAGTTAATAAACTTACTATATACATCCAAGATACCCCAAATTTTTTCATTAATGATACACCTATCATGATATAAGTCCTTTGGATGAACCTTAGATTTTTAGGAATATAATATCAATTAATAATATAATATTTGTTTTAAAAACTCATTTATGTCAATTTTGACAATATTTAATAATTGATTTTTGTTAAAGTCTTAACAACTTTATTAATTCGAACCAAATTAATTGAAGAAATAATAACATGTAATAGTAACCAATAAAATTCGTGGATGGCATCAAAACGTTCAAATTATATTTATTTTAACAATTATAATACTAATTATTTGATTCTTTCATTAATAAGGAAAATACTGCATCATTATTGTGTCATAAATAAATTTAATTATTCAATGTCTAAAAATTATAAATAAACTACCATTATGTATGAAATATTTTTATATTTTTAATGAATATTTATAGTCTAAAATATAACATATATAACCCTATGTAAAAATTGTATTTCTAAAAGAAATATGCTTATGTTATTTTTGTATTTACTTTAACTTAATTAATATAAAGTGTCCTTATCACCTACAAGTGGATCCATGGGGTCCCAAAATTGACCCAAAGATGCCCATGGTTGGAAATGTATCAAACAACAGAGTTAGGACACGTTTTAGGGTAATTTATTATTATTATAATATTATTTGTTTACCCTTATATACCCGATTTACCCTTTAACCATGGTAAATAAAATATTTACCGAAATAATTATTCAAAATGTCTAAAAATAAAAGTTACCTATTTAAACAATTTGGACCTCATGATTACAAATATGGAATCCATTTTTCTAAATTCAAAACACAGAAGTGGAAGAAATTAATTTAAAATTAATTCCCACTGTCAAAACAAAAAGCGTGTTTTTAAGAAATAATAACTATCAAAAGATTGACACTTGTTTATGTCTGGTTTAAATGTGAAATTATGTTCAATGACCATAATTGTATTAAATGGTAAAAATATATTCTAAATATGCTTTAAAACCACTCAAATTCATAATTTATCACTATTAATTATTTCTATTAAAAAAGTTGTTTTTAATTAAAATTTAGTAATTTTCACTATTCATCAAAATATGAAAGTTATCAGAAATGTACCAAAAATTTACCTTAAGCTAATTTCGATATTAAGAATCCAAAAAAGAAGTCCATTTTGAAAGGTAAAATTTATAATATTTCAAAAAGTGGGTATTACTATTCATAACGGCTAGTTTGATTGGTCACAATGTGTTAGAATCTCGAAGTTGCGTACAATGAAAGCTATTGAATTATTCAAAGGGAAACGTACCGTGGAAGCTTGGGGTGTTACAATAATGATAGAGAAGTTTCAAACCATTAAAATTCATATAAAATCATCAAAAAGTCAATATAAAATCTATATAAACAATCATT
>CAUJRU010004528.1:0-15898 GCA_963277665.1 Viscum album | reverse complement strand
TAAACCCGAAAACCATACCCAAAAAATCCAAAAACCTAGACCCAAAACCCTATATCCGAAACCCTAATCTCTAAACCCTAAAACCAAAAAGTTGAAACACAAACCCAAAAAAATATTCCCCATACCATAATCTCAAAATTCTAAACCCTAAACCTTAAAACATAAACCCTCCCCAGAAAATCATAAACCGAAACCCTAAACCGGACAAAATAATCCTAAATCCTCGATCCAAAACACTATTTCGGAAACCCTAATACCTGAGCTCTAAAACCTAAAAGGTGAACCCTAAACCTAAAAACATATTACCTATACCTTAATCTAAAAATAATAAATCTTAAACCTTAAAACCTAAACCCTAACACTCAAATCATAAACCTAAACCCGAAAACCTTACAAAAAAAATCCTAAAACCTAGACCCAAAACCCTGTATCTGAAACCTTAATATCTAAACCATAAAACCTAAATGATGATCCCCAAACCAAAAAACACATTCCCCATACCCCAATATCAAAATTATAAACCCTAAACCTTAAAACATAAAACCTCCCCCTTTAATCAAAAACCGAAACCCCAAAACCTAACAAACAAATCCTAAATGCTAGACCCAAAACACTATATCAGAAACCCCAATACCTAAACTCTAAAACCTAAAGGCTGACCCCTGAACCTAAAAACCAATTCCCTAAACCCTACTCTCATCATAATAAACCATAATCCTTAAAACTTAAACCCTAATTCTGGAATCATAAACCAAAACCAGAAAACCATACCAAAAAAGTCCTAAACCAAGACCCAAAACCCGATATTGGAAACCCTAATCTCCAAAATCTAAAACCTAAAATCTGAACCCCAAACCCAAAAACATCAACCTCATACCCTAATCTAAAAATTCTAAACCCTAAACCTTAAAACATAAAACCTCCCCCTAAAATCACAAACTGAAACCCCAAAACTGAACAAAAACAAATCCTAAATCCTTGAACCAAAACATTATATCCGAAACCCCAATACCTGAAATCTAAAATCTAAAAGATGACCCCTAAACCTAAAAACCTATTCCCTATACCGTACTTGAAAAATAACAAACACTAACCCTTAAAACCTAAACCCTAACTCTGAAATCCTAAACCTAAACCCGAAAGCCATACCAAAAAAATCCTAAAACCTAGACACAAACCCATATATCTAAAACCCTAATATCAAAACCCTAAAACCATAAAGTTGAAACCTGAACCCAAAAAAATCTTCCCCATACCCTAATTTCAAAATTATAAACCCTAAACCTTAAAACATAAACCCTCCCCCTAAAATCATAAACCAAAACCCCAAAACCGAACAAAATAATCCTAAATCCTGGACCAAAAACACTACATTCGAAACCCTAATACCTGAGCTATAAAACCTAAAAGCTGACCCCTAAACCTAAAAACCTATCCCATATACCCTACTCTCAAAATAATAAATCCTAAACCTTAAAACCTAAACCTTAAAACCTAAACCCAAACCCTGAAATCATAATCCTAAAAATGAAAACCATACCAAAAATATCCTAAAATCAAGACTCCAAACCCTATAACTGAAACCCTAATTTCTAAACCCTAAAACCTAAAAGCTCAATTCCAAACCCAAAAACATCTTCCCCGTATCCTAATATAAAAATTCTAAACCCTAAACCTTAAAACATAAATCCTATATATGAAATCATAAACCAATACCACTAAATCAAACTAAAAAATCCCAATTCCTAGTCCCAAAATACTATATCCAAAACTATAATACATGAACTATAAAACATAAAAGCTGAACCCTGAACCTAAAAACCTATTCCCTATACCCTAATCTCAAAATAATAAACCCTAAACCTTAAAACCTAAACCCAAACCCTGAAATAATAATCCTAAACATGAAAACCATACCAACAAAATCGTAAAACCCAGACCCAACACCCTATATCTGAAACCCTAATCTCTATACCCTAAATACTAAAAGCTAAACCCCGAACCCAAAAAAATATTCCCCATATTCTAATATAAAAATTATACACCCTAAACATTAAAACATAAACCCTACCCCTGAAATTATAAACAAAAACCACAAAATAGAACCAAAAAATCCTAAATCCTAGTCCCAAAACACTATATCTGAAAACCTAATACCAGAAATCTAAAACCTAAACGCTGACCCATGAACCAAAAAACCTATTCTCTATAACCTAAACTCAAAATAATAAACCCTAACCCTTAAAACCGAAACCCTGTCCCTGAAATCATGAACCTAAACCCGAAAAGCACAACAAAACAAATCCTCAAAACCTAGACCAAAAACCCTATCTCCGGAAACACGAATCTCTAAACCCTAAAACCTAAAAGACGAACCCCGGACCCAAAAACATCTTCCCCATACCATAATATAAAAATTATAAACTCTAAAACATAAAACATAAACCCTACCCCTGAAATCATAAACCAAAATCACAAAACTGTACCGAACAAATCCTAAATCCTAGTCCCAAAACACTCTATCCTAAACCCAAATACCTAAACTCTAAAACCTAAAAGATGAAAAATGAACCTAAAAACCTAATACCTATACCCAAATCCAAAAATAATAAACCCTAAACCTCAAAATCTAAACCCTAACCTTGAAATCATAAACCTAAACCCGAAAACCATACCATAAAAATCCTAAAACCTAGACCCAAAACACTGTATCTGAAACCCTAATAGCTGAACTCTAACACCTAAAAGATGAAGAATGAACCTAAAAACCTCTTACCTATACACAACTCTTAAAATAATAAACCCTAAACCTTAAAACCTAAACCCTAACCTTGAAGTCATAAACCTAAACCCGAAAACCATACCCAAAAAATCCAAAAACCTAGACCCAAAACCCTATATCCGAAACCCTAATCTCTAAACCCTAAAACCAAAAAGTTGAAACACAAACCCAAAAAAATATTCCCCATACCATAATCTCAAAATTCTAAACCCTAAACCTTAAAACATAAACCCTCCCCAGAAAATCATAAACCGAAACCCTAAACCGGACAAAATAATCCTAAATCCTCGATCCAAAACACTATTTCGGAAACCCTAATACCTGAGCTCTAAAACCTAAAAGGTGAACCCTAAACCTAAAAACATATTACCTATACCTTAATCTAAAAATAATAAATCTTAAACCTTAAAACCTAAACCCTAACACTCAAATCATAAACCTAAACCCGAAAACCTTACAAAAAAAATCCTAAAACCTAGACCCAAAACCCTGTATCTGAAACCTTAATATCTAAACCATAAAACCTAAATGATGATCCCCAAACCAAAAAACACATTCCCCATACCCCAATATCAAAATTATAAACCCTAAACCTTAAAACATAAAACCTCCCCCTTTAATCAAAAACCGAAACCCCAAAACCTAACAAACAAATCCTAAATGCTAGACCCAAAACACTATATCAGAAACCCCAATACCTAAACTCTAAAACCTAAAGGCTGACCCCTGAACCTAAAAACCAATTCCCTAAACCCTACTCTCATCATAATAAACCATAATCCTTAAAACTTAAACCCTAATTCTGGAATCATAAACCAAAACCAGAAAACCATACCAAAAAAGTCCTAAACCAAGACCCAAAACCCGATATTGGAAACCCTAATCTCCAAAATCTAAAACCTAAAATCTGAACCCCAAACCCAAAAACATCAACCTCATACCCTAATCTAAAAATTCTAAACCCTAAACCTTAAAACATAAAACCTCCCCCTAAAATCACAAACTGAAACCCCAAAACTGAACAAAAACAAATCCTAAATCCTTGAACCAAAACATTATATCCGAAACCCCAATACCTGAAATCTAAAATCTAAAAGATGACCCCTAAACCTAAAAACCTATTCCCTATACCGTACTTGAAAAATAACAAACACTAACCCTTAAAACCAAAACCCTAACTCTGAAATCCTAAACCTAAACCCGAAAGCCATACCAAAAAAATCCTAAAACCTAGACACAAACCCATATATCTAAAACCCTAATATCAAAACCCTAAAACCATAAAGTTGAAACCTGAACCCAAAAAAATCTTCCCCATACCCTAATTTCAAAATTATAAACCCTAAACCTTAAAACATAAACCCTCCCCCTAAAATCATAAACCAAAACCCCAAAACCGAACAAAATAATCCTAAATCCTGGACCAAAAACACTACATTCGAAACCCTAATACCTGAGCTATAAAACCTAAAAGCTGACCCCTAAACCTAAAAACCTATCCCATATACCCTACTCTCAAAATAATAAATCCTAAACCTTAAAACCTAAACCTTAAAACCTAAACCCAAACCCTGAAATCATAATCCTAAAAATGAAAACCATACCAAAAATATCCTAAAATCAAGACTCCAAACCCTATAACTGAAACCCTAATTTCTAAACCCTAAAACCTAAAAGCTCAATTCCAAACCCAAAAACATCTTCCCCGTATCCTAATATAAAAATTCTAAACCCTAAACCTTAAAACATAAATCCTATATATGAAATCATAAACCAATACCACTAAATCAAACTAAAAAATCCCAATTCCTAGTCCCAAAATACTATATCCAAAACTATAATACATGAACTATAAAACATAAAAGCTGAACCCTGAACCTAAAAACCTATTCCCTATACCCTAATCTCAAAATAATAAACCCTAAACCTTAAAACCTAAACCCAAACCCTGAAATAATAATCCTAAACATGAAAACCATACCAACAAAATCGTAAAACCCAGACCCAACACCCTATATCTGAAACCCTAATCTCTATACCCTAAATACTAAAAGCTAAACCCCGAACCCAAAAAAATATTCCCCATATTCTAATATAAAAATTATACACCCTAAACATTAAAACATAAACCCTACCCCTGAAATTATAAACAAAAACCACAAAATAGAACCAAAAAATCCTAAATCCTAGTCCCAAAACACTATATCTGAAAACCTAATACCAGAAATCTAAAACCTAAACGCTGACCCATGAACCAAAAAACCTATTCTCTATAACCTAAACTCAAAATAATAAACCCTAACCCTTAAAACCGAAACCCTGTCCCTGAAATCATGAACCTAAACCCGAAAAGCACAACAAAACAAATCCTCAAAACCTAGACCAAAAACCCTATCTCCGGAAACACGAATCTCTAAACCCTAAAACCTAAAAGACGAACCCCGGACCCAAAAACATCTTCCCCATACCATAATATAAAAATTATAAACTCTAAAACATAAAACATAAACCCTACCCCTGAAATCATAAACCAAAATCACAAAACTGTACCGAACAAATCCTAAATCCTAGTCCCAAAACACTCTATCCTAAACCCAAATACCTAAACTCTAAAACCTAAAAGATGAAAAATGAACCTAAAAACCTAATACCTATACCCAAATCCAAAAATAATAAACCCTAAACCTCAAAATCTAAACCCTAACCTTGAAATCATAAACCTAAACCCGAAAACCATACCATAAAAATCCTAAAACCTAGACCCAAAACACTGTATCTGAAACCCTAATAGCTGAACTCTAACACCTAAAAGATGAAGAATGAACCTAAAAACCTCTTACCTATACACAACTCTTAAAATAATAAACCCTAAACCTTAAAACCTAAACCCTAACCTTGAAGTCATAAACCTAAACCCGAAAACCATACCCAAAAAATCCAAAAACCTAGACCCAAAACCCTATATCCGAAACCCTAATCTCTAAACCCTAAAACCAAAAAGTTGAAACACAAACCCAAAAAAATATTCCCCATACCATAATCTCAAAATTCTAAACCCTAAACCTTAAAACATAAACCCTCCCCAGAAAATCATAAACCGAAACCCTAAACCGGACAAAATAATCCTAAATCCTCGATCCAAAACACTATTTCGGAAACCCTAATACCTGAGCTCTAAAACCTAAAAGGTGAACCCTAAACCTAAAAACATATTACCTATACCTTAATCTAAAAATAATAAATCTTAAACCTTAAAACCTAAACCCTAACACTCAAATCATAAACCTAAACCCGAAAACCTTACAAAAAAAATCCTAAAACCTAGACCCAAAACCCTGTATCTGAAACCTTAATATCTAAACCATAAAACCTAAATGATGATCCCCAAACCAAAAAACACATTCCCCATACCCCAATATCAAAATTATAAACCCTAAACCTTAAAACATAAAACCTCCCCCTTTAATCAAAAACCGAAACCCCAAAACCTAACAAACAAATCCTAAATGCTAGACCCAAAACACTATATCAGAAACCCCAATACCTAAACTCTAAAACCTAAAGGCTGACCCCTGAACCTAAAAACCAATTCCCTAAACCCTACTCTCATCATAATAAACCATAATCCTTAAAACTTAAACCCTAATTCTGGAATCATAAACCAAAACCAGAAAACCATACCAAAAAAGTCCTAAACCAAGACCCAAAACCCGATATTGGAAACCCTAATCTCCAAAATCTAAAACCTAAAATCTGAACCCCAAACCCAAAAACATCAACCTCATACCCTAATCTAAAAATTCTAAACCCTAAACCTTAAAACATAAAACCTCCCCCTAAAATCACAAACTGAAACCCCAAAACTGAACAAAAACAAATCCTAAATCCTTGAACCAAAACATTATATCCGAAACCCCAATACCTGAAATCTAAAATCTAAAAGATGACCCCTAAACCTAAAAACCTATTCCCTATACCGTACTTGAAAAATAACAAACACTAACCCTTAAAACCTAAACCCTAACTCTGAAATCCTAAACCTAAACCCGAAAGCCATACCAAAAAAATCCTAAAACCTAGACACAAACCCATATATCTAAAACCCTAATATCAAAACCCTAAAACCATAAAGTTGAAACCTGAACCCAAAAAAATCTTCCCCATACCCTAATTTCAAAATTATAAACCCTAAACCTTAAAACATAAACCCTCCCCCTAAAATCATAAACCAAAACCCCAAAACCGAACAAAATAATCCTAAATCCTGGACCAAAAACACTACATTCGAAACCCTAATACCTGAGCTATAAAACCTAAAAGCTGACCCCTAAACCTAAAAACCTATCCCATATACCCTACTCTCAAAATAATAAATCCTAAACCTTAAAACCTAAACCTTAAAACCTAAACCCAAACCCTGAAATCATAATCCTAAAAATGAAAACCATACCAAAAATATCCTAAAATCAAGACTCCAAACCCTATAACTGAAACCCTAATTTCTAAACCCTAAAACCTAAAAGCTCAATTCCAAACCCAAAAACATCTTCCCCGTATCCTAATATAAAAATTCTAAACCCTAAACCTTAAAACATAAATCCTATATATGAAATCATAAACCAATACCACTAAATCAAACTAAAAAATCCCAATTCCTAGTCCCAAAATACTATATCCAAAACTATAATACATGAACTATAAAACATAAAAGCTGAACCCTGAACCTAAAAACCTATTCCCTATACCCTAATCTCAAAATAATAAACCCTAAACCTTAAAACCTAAACCCAAACCCTGAAATAATAATCCTAAACATGAAAACCATACCAACAAAATCGTAAAACCCAGACCCAACACCCTATATCTGAAACCCTAATCTCTATACCCTAAATACTAAAAGCTAAACCCCGAACCCAAAAAAATATTCCCCATATTCTAATATAAAAATTATACACCCTAAACATTAAAACATAAACCCTACCCCTGAAATTATAAACAAAAACCACAAAATAGAACCAAAAAATCCTAAATCCTAGTCCCAAAACACTATATCTGAAAACCTAATACCAGAAATCTAAAACCTAAACGCTGACCCATGAACCAAAAAACCTATTCTCTATAACCTAAACTCAAAATAATAAACCCTAACCCTTAAAACCGAAACCCTGTCCCTGAAATCATGAACCTAAACCCGAAAAGCACAACAAAACAAATCCTCAAAACCTAGACCAAAAACCCTATCTCCGGAAACACGAATCTCTAAACCCTAAAACCTAAAAGACGAACCCCGGACCCAAAAACATCTTCCCCATACCATAATATAAAAATTATAAACTCTAAAACATAAAACATAAACCCTACCCCTGAAATCATAAACCAAAATCACAAAACTGTACCGAACAAATCCTAAATCCTAGTCCCAAAACACTCTATCCTAAACCCAAATACCTAAACTCTAAAACCTAAAAGATGAAAAATGAACCTAAAAACCTAATACCTATACCCAAATCCAAAAATAATAAACCCTAAACCTCAAAATCTAAACCCTAACCTTGAAATCATAAACCTAAACCCGAAAACCATACCATAAAAATCCTAAAACCTAGACCCAAAACACTGTATCTGAAACCCTAATAGCTGAACTCTAACACCTAAAAGATGAAGAATGAACCTAAAAACCTCTTACCTATACACAACTCTTAAAATAATAAACCCTAAACCTTAAAACCTAAACCCTAACCTTGAAGTCATAAACCTAAACCCGAAAACCATACCCAAAAAATCCAAAAACCTAGACCCAAAACCCTATATCCGAAACCCTAATCTCTAAACCCTAAAACCAAAAAGTTGAAACACAAACCCAAAAAAATATTCCCCATACCATAATCTCAAAATTCTAAACCCTAAACCTTAAAACATAAACCCTCCCCAGAAAATCATAAACCGAAACCCTAAACCGGACAAAATAATCCTAAATCCTCGATCCAAAACACTATTTCGGAAACCCTAATACCTGAGCTCTAAAACCTAAAAGGTGAACCCTAAACCTAAAAACATATTACCTATACCTTAATCTAAAAATAATAAATCTTAAACCTTAAAACCTAAACCCTAACACTCAAATCATAAACCTAAACCCGAAAACCTTACAAAAAAAATCCTAAAACCTAGACCCAAAACCCTGTATCTGAAACCTTAATATCTAAACCATAAAACCTAAATGATGATCCCCAAACCAAAAAACACATTCCCCATACCCCAATATCAAAATTATAAACCCTAAACCTTAAAACATAAAACCTCCCCCTTTAATCAAAAACCGAAACCCCAAAACCTAACAAACAAATCCTAAATGCTAGACCCAAAACACTATATCAGAAACCCCAATACCTAAACTCTAAAACCTAAAGGCTGACCCCTGAACCTAAAAACCAATTCCCTAAACCCTACTCTCATCATAATAAACCATAATCCTTAAAACTTAAACCCTAATTCTGGAATCATAAACCAAAACCAGAAAACCATACCAAAAAAGTCCTAAACCAAGACCCAAAACCCGATATTGGAAACCCTAATCTCCAAAATCTAAAACCTAAAATCTGAACCCCAAACCCAAAAACATCAACCTCATACCCTAATCTAAAAATTCTAAACCCTAAACCTTAAAACATAAAACCTCCCCCTAAAATCACAAACTGAAACCCCAAAACTGAACAAAAACAAATCCTAAATCCTTGAACCAAAACATTATATCCGAAACCCCAATACCTGAAATCTAAAATCTAAAAGATGACCCCTAAACCTAAAAACCTATTCCCTATACCGTACTTGAAAAATAACAAACACTAACCCTTAAAACCAAAACCCTAACTCTGAAATCCTAAACCTAAACCCGAAAGCCATACCAAAAAAATCCTAAAACCTAGACACAAACCCATATATCTAAAACCCTAATATCAAAACCCTAAAACCATAAAGTTGAAACCTGAACCCAAAAAAATCTTCCCCATACCCTAATTTCAAAATTATAAACCCTAAACCTTAAAACATAAACCCTCCCCCTAAAATCATAAACCAAAACCCCAAAACCGAACAAAATAATCCTAAATCCTGGACCAAAAACACTACATTCGAAACCCTAATACCTGAGCTATAAAACCTAAAAGCTGACCCCTAAACCTAAAAACCTATCCCATATACCCTACTCTCAAAATAATAAATCCTAAACCTTAAAACCTAAACCTTAAAACCTAAACCCAAACCCTGAAATCATAATCCTAAAAATGAAAACCATACCAAAAATATCCTAAAATCAAGACTCCAAACCCTATAACTGAAACCCTAATTTCTAAACCCTAAAACCTAAAAGCTCAATTCCAAACCCAAAAACATCTTCCCCGTATCCTAATATAAAAATTCTAAACCCTAAACCTTAAAACATAAATCCTATATATGAAATCATAAACCAATACCACTAAATCAAACTAAAAAATCCCAATTCCTAGTCCCAAAATACTATATCCAAAACTATAATACATGAACTATAAAACATAAAAGCTGAACCCTGAACCTAAAAACCTATTCCCTATACCCTAATCTCAAAATAATAAACCCTAAACCTTAAAACCTAAACCCAAACCCTGAAATAATAATCCTAAACATGAAAACCATACCAACAAAATCGTAAAACCCAGACCCAACACCCTATATCTGAAACCCTAATCTCTATACCCTAAATACTAAAAGCTAAACCCCGAACCCAAAAAAATATTCCCCATATTCTAATATAAAAATTATACACCCTAAACATTAAAACATAAACCCTACCCCTGAAATTATAAACAAAAACCACAAAATAGAACCAAAAAATCCTAAATCCTAGTCCCAAAACACTATATCTGAAAACCTAATACCAGAAATCTAAAACCTAAACGCTGACCCATGAACCAAAAAACCTATTCTCTATAACCTAAACTCAAAATAATAAACCCTAACCCTTAAAACCGAAACCCTGTCCCTGAAATCATGAACCTAAACCCGAAAAGCACAACAAAACAAATCCTCAAAACCTAGACCAAAAACCCTATCTCCGGAAACACGAATCTCTAAACCCTAAAACCTAAAAGACGAACCCCGGACCCAAAAACATCTTCCCCATACCATAATATAAAAATTATAAACTCTAAAACATAAAACATAAACCCTACCCCTGAAATCATAAACCAAAATCACAAAACTGTACCGAACAAATCCTAAATCCTAGTCCCAAAACACTCTATCCTAAACCCAAATACCTAAACTCTAAAACCTAAAAGATGAAAAATGAACCTAAAAACCTAATACCTATACCCAAATCCAAAAATAATAAACCCTAAACCTCAAAATCTAAACCCTAACCTTGAAATCATAAACCTAAACCCGAAAACCATACCATAAAAATCCTAAAACCTAGACCCAAAACACTGTATCTGAAACCCTAATAGCTGAACTCTAACACCTAAAAGATGAAGAATGAACCTAAAAACCTCTTACCTATACACAACTCTTAAAATAATAAACCCTAAACCTTAAAACCTAAACCCTAACCTTGAAGTCATAAACCTAAACCCGAAAACCATACCCAAAAAATCCAAAAACCTAGACCCAAAACCCTATATCCGAAACCCTAATCTCTAAACCCTAAAACCAAAAAGTTGAAACACAAACCCAAAAAAATATTCCCCATACCATAATCTCAAAATTCTAAACCCTAAACCTTAAAACATAAACCCTCCCCAGAAAATCATAAACCGAAACCCTAAACCGGACAAAATAATCCTAAATCCTCGATCCAAAACACTATTTCGGAAACCCTAATACCTGAGCTCTAAAACCTAAAAGGTGAACCCTAAACCTAAAAACATATTACCTATACCTTAATCTAAAAATAATAAATCTTAAACCTTAAAACCTAAACCCTAACACTCAAATCATAAACCTAAACCCGAAAACCTTACAAAAAAAATCCTAAAACCTAGACCCAAAACCCTGTATCTGAAACCTTAATATCTAAACCATAAAACCTAAATGATGATCCCCAAACCAAAAAACACATTCCCCATACCCCAATATCAAAATTATAAACCCTAAACCTTAAAACATAAAACCTCCCCCTTTAATCAAAAACCGAAACCCCAAAACCTAACAAACAAATCCTAAATGCTAGACCCAAAACACTATATCAGAAACCCCAATACCTAAACTCTAAAACCTAAAGGCTGACCCCTGAACCTAAAAACCAATTCCCTAAACCCTACTCTCATCATAATAAACCATAATCCTTAAAACTTAAACCCTAATTCTGGAATCATAAACCAAAACCAGAAAACCATACCAAAAAAGTCCTAAACCAAGACCCAAAACCCGATATTGGAAACCCTAATCTCCAAAATCTAAAACCTAAAATCTGAACCCCAAACCCAAAAACATCAACCTCATACCCTAATCTAAAAATTCTAAACCCTAAACCTTAAAACATAAAACCTCCCCCTAAAATCACAAACTGAAACCCCAAAACTGAACAAAAACAAATCCTAAATCCTTGAACCAAAACATTATATCCGAAACCCCAATACCTGAAATCTAAAATCTAAAAGATGACCCCTAAACCTAAAAACCTATTCCCTATACCGTACTTGAAAAATAACAAACACTAACCCTTAAAACCTAAACCCTAACTCTGAAATCCTAAACCTAAACCCGAAAGCCATACCAAAAAAATCCTAAAACCTAGACACAAACCCATATATCTAAAACCCTAATATCAAAACCCTAAAACCATAAAGTTGAAACCTGAACCCAAAAAAATCTTCCCCATACCCTAATTTCAAAATTATAAACCCTAAACCTTAAAACATAAACCCTCCCCCTAAAATCATAAACCAAAACCCCAAAACCGAACAAAATAATCCTAAATCCTGGACCAAAAACACTACATTCGAAACCCTAATACCTGAGCTATAAAACCTAAAAGCTGACCCCTAAACCTAAAAACCTATCCCATATACCCTACTCTCAAAATAATAAATCCTAAACCTTAAAACCTAAACCTTAAAACCTAAACCCAAACCCTGAAATCATAATCCTAAAAATGAAAACCATACCAAAAATATCCTAAAATCAAGACTCCAAACCCTATAACTGAAACCCTAATTTCTAAACCCTAAAACCTAAAAGCTCAATTCCAAACCCAAAAACATCTTCCCCGTATCCTAATATAAAAATTCTAAACCCTAAACCTTAAAACATAAATCCTATATATGAAATCATAAACCAATACCACTAAATCAAACTAAAAAATCCCAATTCCTAGTCCCAAAATACTATATCCAAAACTATAATACATGAACTATAAAACATAAAAGCTGAACCCTGAACCTAAAAACCTATTCCCTATACCCTAATCTCAAAATAATAAACCCTAAACCTTAAAACCTAAACCCAAACCCTGAAATAATAATCCTAAACATGAAAACCATACCAACAAAATCGTAAAACCCAGACCCAACACCCTATATCTGAAACCCTAATCTCTATACCCTAAATACTAAAAGCTAAACCCCGAACCCAAAAAAATATTCCCCATATTCTAATATAAAAATTATACACCCTAAACATTAAAACATAAACCCTACCCCTGAAATTATAAACAAAAACCACAAAATAGAACCAAAAAATCCTAAATCCTAGTCCCAAAACACTATATCTGAAAACCTAATACCAGAAATCTAAAACCTAAACGCTGACCCATGAACCAAAAAACCTATTCTCTATAACCTAAACTCAAAATAATAAACCCTAACCCTTAAAACCGAAACCCTGTCCCTGAAATCATGAACCTAAACCCGAAAAGCACAACAAAACAAATCCTCAAAACCTAGACCAAAAACCCTATCTCCGGAAACACGAATCTCTAAACCCTAAAACCTAAAAGACGAACCCCGGACCCAAAAACATCTTCCCCATACCATAATATAAAAATTATAAACTCTAAAACATAAAACATAAACCCTACCCCTGAAATCATAAACCAAAATCACAAAACTGTACCGAACAAATCCTAAATCCTAGTCCCAAAACACTCTATCCTAAACCCAAATACCTAAACTCTAAAACCTAAAAGATGAAAAATGAACCTAAAAACCTAATACCTATACCCAAATCCAAAAATAATAAACCCTAAACCTCAAAATCTAAACCCTAACCTTGAAATCATAAACCTAAACCCGAAAACCATACCATAAAAATCCTAAAACCTAGACCCAAAACACTGTATCTGAAACCCTAATAGCTGAACTCTAACACCTAAAAGATGAAGAATGAACCTAAAAACCTCTTACCTATACACAACTCTTAAAATAATAAACCCTAAACCTTAAAACCTAAACCCTAACCTTGAAGTCATAAACCTAAACCCGAAAACCATACCCAAAAAATCCAAAAACCTAGACCCAAAACCCTATATCCGAAACCCTAATCTCTAAACCCTAAAACCAAAAAGTTGAAACACAAACCCAAAAAAATATTCCCCATACCATAATCTCAAAATTCTAAACCCTAAACCTTAAAACATAAACCCTCCCCAGAAAATCATAAACCGAAACCCTAAACCGGACAAAATAATCCTAAATCCTCGATCCAAAACACTATTTCGGAAACCCTAATACCTGAGCTCTAAAACCTAAAAGGTGAACCCTAAACCTAAAAACATATTACCTATACCTTAATCTAAAAATAATAAATCTTAAACCTTAAAACCTAAACCCTAACACTCAAATCATAAACCTAAACCCGAAAACCTTACAAAAAAAATCCTAAAACCTAGACCCAAAACCCTGTATCTGAAACCTTAATATCTAAACCATAAAACCTAAATGATGATCCCCAAACCAAAAAACACATTCCCCATACCCCAATATCAAAATTATAAACCCTAAACCTTAAAACATAAAACCTCCCCCTTTAATCAAAAACCGAAACCCCAAAACCTAACAAACAAATCCTAAATGCTAGACCCAAAACACTATATCAGAAACCCCAATACCTAAACTCTAAAACCTAAAGGCTGACCCCTGAACCTAAAAACCAATTCCCTAAACCCTACTCTCATCATAATAAACCATAATCCTTAAAACTTAAACCCTAATTCTGGAATCATAAACCAAAACCAGAAAACCATACCAAAAAAGTCCTAAACCAAGACCCAAAACCCGATATTGGAAACCCTAATCTCCAAAATCTAAAACCTAAAATCTGAACCCCAAACCCAAAAACATCAACCTCATACCCTAATCTAAAAATTCTAAACCCTAAACCTTAAAACATAAAACCTCCCCCTAAAATCACAAACTGAAACCCCAAAACTGAACAAAAACAAATCCTAAATCCTTGAACCAAAACATTATATCCGAAACCCCAATACCTGAAATCTAAAATCTAAAAGATGACCCCTAAACCTAAAAACCTATTCCCTATACCGTACTTGAAAAATAACAAACACTAACCCTTAAAACCTAAACCCTAACTCTGAAATCCTAAACCTAAACCCGAAAGCCATACCAAAAAAATCCTAAAACCTAGACACAAACCCATATATCTAAAACCCTAATATCAAAACCCTAAAACCATAAAGTTGAAACCTGAACCCAAAAAAATCTTCCCCATACCCTAATTTCAAAATTATAAACCCTAAACCTTAAAACATAAACCCTCCCCCTAAAATCATAAACCAAAACCCCAAAACCGAACAAAATAATCCTAAATCCTGGACCAAAAACACTACATTCGAAACCCTAATACCTGAGCTATAAAACCTAAAAGCTGACCCCTAAACCTAAAAACCTATCCCATATACCCTACTCTCAAAATAATAAATCCTAAACCTTAAAACCTAAACCTTAAAACCTAAACCCAAACCCTGAAATCATAATCCTAAAAATGAAAACCATACCAAAAATATCCTAAAATCAAGACTCCAAACCCTATAACTGAAACCCTAATTTCTAAACCCTAAAACCTAAAAGCTCAATTCCAAACCCAAAAACATCTTCCCCGTATCCTAATATAAAAATTCTAAAC
>CAUJRU010004527.1:0-15920 GCA_963277665.1 Viscum album | reverse complement strand
TTGAGCGCCCCTCCTCTCCCTTATAAAAAGCCCTCACTTCAAACTCATTCATCACACTTCTCAAGCCATTGTCTCATACGACCTCTTCTCCAAAAAGATCAAAATATCCTTCTCTTCATCTTAGAATCCATACCTTAGTCAGAAATCAGTTCAAGAAACCCTTTTGGTTCAAACCAAAGGGAGTTACCTGATTTAAAGGTAACATCTTCTCTTAAGTTCTTTTGTTTTATTTTACTTCTCCAACCCCTAAACACTTTTGATTACATTAATTTATAACAAAAACAGTATCCTAAATATACTAGGATGTTGTTATGTGAAGTATTAGAACTACACTTACACAAACCTCCATCTAATTGATGAATAACATACTGTTATTGTGGATGGAAAACTAACGCGTCACAAAGTGATGATTGTTCAATTATCTTATACTGCCTCTCATGGTGGAAATTATGATGAAACTATGTTTATATATGATATATATTATGTTTGTTTCTTTCTATATGCTTCTATAATTTTTATTTTCAAACATACTTTTATTCCTTCTAATATGTGTAAACACGATAATTTCATTTGAGGAAGTGCGGACTACCGCTCCCTCAACGTGATAGGATTTATTCATGACATACATGAAACGTATGAAGATGGAGTTAATGAAATTATGTAACATATATATCATATGATATAATATTGGAATTATAATATACCTATGTATCATTTAGTTTTAATTCTATTTAATATTAAATAGAAATGAAAGTAGCGTTCATGCATACGTAAGGCTTACCGTCTCCAAGAACGGTGCATTTCATTTCTTATCTCCCAAATGTTATGTACTATTATAAAAAATATATTTAAATATTAACACTGGATATATATGATATATATGATATCTAATTAATTAATATAATTCTATATATAATGGAGTT
This sequence comes from Viscum album, assembly GCA_963277665.1. Taxonomy (NCBI): domain Eukaryota; kingdom Viridiplantae; phylum Streptophyta; class Magnoliopsida; order Santalales; family Viscaceae; genus Viscum; species Viscum album. The sequence continues at coordinate 14,997 of CAUJRU010004527.1, read as the reverse complement.
TTGATCACATGGACAAATTTTAATAATAACAAGTTCATTTTTAACTCAAATTCCGAACATCGAAAAAATGTCTGATATAAACTAAAATAATTAACTAACTGTTATTTCAATGTAATAAGTGAAATAAAAGTTTTAATAAACATTATAAAGGTTATTAAACAGTTATAAATTAACTTAAGTTTATTATTTAGAATGAAAAAGGAACATACGAGTCAAGTTGGACACGAGGTAAGGGGTTTCTTATCTTACTTTTAATTCCGTATGATTTCCATTGTTCACCACTTATTTATTACATGTGGTGTATTTTGTAATTCCATTTGGTATATGTTATCATGATTATATTTATATTCATGGTATTTTGTGATTCATTTTTTGGTTATTAACTTTTTCTCATACGACTCGATTGATTACAACGTGGTAGGGTTTTTCATCTCACTTTTTATTCCCATGAGATTCATGCTATATTAACCACTACTTCCTTTTGTGTGGTGGATGTACTGACCATGATTGTATTATTTGTGAATTATAATTTAATTTTCTTTTATTTACATATTCATTGTGTGATCTTTATTTCATGGGGTTTATGTTTCGTAAGTTACCAAATCGGTAAGGGGACCTTTCACGCTCCTTTTTTAAAAGACTTCTTTTTGTTATGTATTTTAATTTACATATTATTACATTGGGATATGTTATTATATATCCTTACTGGTGGAAATTTTATGTCCAAGTGATGAGATATCATTTTCTCTCACCTCAACTTATTTTCTGAATTTTAAAGTGGCGTGGTTAGGCTATCGAATTTCTATAAGAAAACTTCGTAACGCAATTTCAATTTTTGGGTTAAACATATACTTCTTGATTAAGTCGTGCTATGAATATGTTTAAAAACATCTGATTGTTTTACACTTAATATATACTTATATTGGGTGAATTTATATTTTTCACACATAATTATGTATTTTATTTATCCTTAATCTAAGGATACCATTTTTATAAGGGATTTCGTCTCAATTTACATTTCCATTGAGGCGTTATTGTTGATATGCACCAATTCACTCTTATATGGTGCATACACTGTCCTTTGGAATATTATATCATTAATACCTTTATTCTCATGATATTATTAAGTTCTGATTAAATTTTATTCCTAAATTATTTGTATTCTATGGTATCTCATTTTGAGAAAAACTCTTTAACTAAAATATCATTTTAAATGTTTTAAAGTTTTCATCTTATAAATCCTTCACATTAATGTCCATGTTTTAAAAATGGTTTTAATGATTTATTCATATGGACATGAATGTTTTGAAATTAAAATTTCTTTCAAAAGCTTCAACGTGGTAAGGGACACTTTTATTCAAAAATATCTTTATTTAATATTTTAAATGGTTTTGAAAATGGTTTGACAAAAGCTTTGATTTTTCCAATATTTTGAAATGATATATTATGATTGAAATTTGGAAATTTTATCTTTCCATTAAGTTTTTATGGGTTATGAATATGTTATGTCTATTGGGTATTTTTTACGTATATGGGTGGTTCCGTGATAAACCTAATGCGGATGAGCCCAAGATAGCTCTCTAATGTATTGGGTAACGTGACAGAGGTAAATATTAATTTTTCTCCTAATAAATTTAGGTAATATACTGTGATGGGTATTCCAAATGTGACTCCATCTATAGATGTGATAGCTATAATTTAAGTATGTTATTTATGTCCTATGTTACCTTTATGATATATGATTTCTATGTGTTGTTCATAAATCTTATGATTTCATGAGGAATGTTAAGATTGAAAAGTATGGTTTCACTGTTTTGTATTTATTCATGGGATAATGTTTTCATTCCTTATTTTATATCCTTACTGTGCTTTTTATTCTCATCCTCAGTTTTTGAAATTTTTTCCACAAGACTTAAAGATTAATAGGTTTAAGGATGGGATTAAAGAAAGTCATGTTGTCTAAAACATGGAACTAGAAATTTTCTTTTTAAGAGTTTTTATTTTATAAAAAGTGCATAATGAGCAGTAGTGTTTACATGTAATATTCATGTTGTTATGTAACAGTTATAGCCTAATTCTCTAAAACTCTAAACCAGAAAATATCCTCAATGTGAATTATGCATTTAATTAAAGATTATGTAATGTTTAAGGCCAGGTCCTTATAATTGGTATGAGAGGTCGGTTTAGATAACTTTAGCTATTAGGGTTTTCTTTAAGAATATGTTACAATACCATAATGGTTAGGATTTTAGAAAGAGTCGTAGTTATATTAGATAAGTTGAATGAGTTTAAGATAACCTGAATAAGTATATATTTTTATCCACCCTCCTCATAAAATATTATATGATGATTTAATTGATATACTCACACTTACCTTTTTGGTTTTAGTAAATGGCTAGATCTAACAGGAACCAAAGTAACAATGGATGTGAAGAAACTATGATGGTTTTCTGAATGAGAAATTGAATAAAATGGGAGCTGCAATGAGAACTCTTGTGGTTATTCTCAACCAACTATCTAGAGTCATTATTAACCACCTGAACCTTGGTTATTTTTATAAGGCATTGTATATGAGAGAAACAAATCCCCATGGAAGTTCAGATAATAATCATAAAGGTAAGTATATTCAAAAACCTATGTTTCAAGGATGTTAAAAGAAACACATAAGAAAATGTTTCATTGGGAAGGGAAGATGCTATAGATGTGGATGTGAAGTCCATAAAGCAAGAACCTACCATGGAAAAAGGAATCATCCATTTGACTCAAGGAAATGGAAAGGAGTTCATTCTGAGGGATCAATTTAATATTTCAAATGTGGTGTGCATGGTCATTATGCAAACATTTTTCCTATGAAGAAGTTTCAGGAATGAGATCAACATGATCATACAAATATAGGTTTACCAATACCTAATTCCATTCTGATTGAGGATGAAGAAACTGACAATGACAAATTAAAGGTATCAATTATATCTTAACATATGTTTTGACATTATTGAATCTTAGAATACGATTCATGATTTAGTTTGTAGGAATGAAGTTTTTCAGAATAAGTTTGTAAAGAATGGTTACTGGATCATGAATAATGTTTAATGAGTAAGAAGTCAATATATAAGGGATTCAAGAGTTATGGTAGATTTTAGGATGGTGAAATGCTTAAAAGTATTAAGTCTCTATTGATGATGGGATTACATTGGAAGATTTTTTATAGTATTTGTAACCCTGAAGTTTGATATATGAAAATGTTATTGAAGGAATAATTATCTTTTCTTTTGCTGACTAATGGTGGAATTTTATTTTGGGAGAATCTATGGTTTTATTACATACATATGGTGATTTGGGTTTTTTATGGAAATGATTAACCTATCATAGAGAATAAGTGATTTGGTCAATTACACTTCAGTATGAGACATTAAGAGTAGTCTATTTTATTTAGAGATAAATGTTAAAATTTACTGTGGAAGACTATGTCATAAAATACTTCCATGTTTTGGGTATCAATCTTATTTTGGATTATTTTTATTAATTTTAAGGACAATTGTATATTGAATGGTCTTTCTTGAACTTTGGGTACTTTTGTTTGAATTTTGAAGATTAAGAGTAGTAATTCTTTTTATATAAGATTATCCTTTTGGGGATTATCTGATCACGTACTAACCAATTTTGGTTTTGGTTAATGTATAAAGATACGGAAAATATATGGTTTATATTTCGTGGATCATGTTATTCTCTAGAAGTTGATTATAATGCTTTCAATGTGAACAAGTCATCTGGAATACTTACCATTTGAAGAAAAGATGAGTTTGTGGTAGAATTTAATTAGAGGATGACACTCTATAGGACGAGTAATTATATTTCCTTATGATATTAGGCTTGTTATTAATAAAATTATTCAATTCTACGAAAACAATCTTGTTGAAAAATTTTTATAATGCCTCTTTTATCATCAGACTTTAACCCAACCACAAATTTATGTTATTGTGGTGGTTAAATTTCTAGGATCAAGTTCTTTATCACTCTCTATTAGTCAATGAGAGTTAGTTTCTATTCCATATCTAGGTTTTCATGGAATCCTAGTATCTGTTGTCTTGGGTAACCTTTTTACTTCTCTACCTTTATTTTAAAGGGATATTTTTCTTGACTTTTTTTACGATGTTGGACTTTCAATGATGTTTTCAAGCCCAATTTTAAAATTGCGAGGACGTGATTCCCAAAAGGGGGAAGGATGTAACATCCAAGGTAAATAAATAACATGAAAATTTTCATATTTATTAATATATGTGAATTAAATATTAATCTTACTTTAAAGAGGATGCTATGTTCGAGGGCATACCTGATACGCAACAATGAGTTTCTTTGAAACCTTACATTGCACACTAATAATATAATATTATTATTTTAAATGGTATTTAACGCCTAACCATTGTATTGGCGGGAATGAATAGAAATAACTAAAATATGATTATATATGTTTGTTAAATGTTTTTACAACTATCCAATAAATATTAGAGGCTTAAAATATGAATAAATCTAATTTTAGGCATAATTTTCTTTGAAATGTTGATTTACCGCCTTTTAATGGAGAACACTCTTTGGATCTATTTTTTTCACTATTATATGTTCTATTTGAAAAATATAAAATTATTCTTTAGAATTGGGACACCAAAATTATATTTGGATAAAATTTAGGTAATTTTTGAAAAAAAAATCATTTTTTAATGAGTAGTGAAAAATACCATATTTTAATTCAAATCTGCCTTTTTATATAATTTATTTATATTGCAAAATTATCATTTTAATTGTTTTTAAAGTTTGATTAGAATATATTTTTACAATTTGATGTAATTTTTGTCATTAGAAGTAATTTCCTTTTGAAATTGGACATAGAGAACTCTCAATCTTTTGATAGATATTATTTCTTAAAAACAAGCTATTTGTTTTGATAGCGATAATTAATTTTAAATTAATTTCTGACACTTATTTTTTTTTTAGTTTAAAAAAATGGATTCCATATTTGGAATCAGTAGTTCCAAATTCTGTAAATAGGGAACTTTTATTTTTAGGAATTTTAAATATTTACTTGAGTAAATATTTTATTTACCCTGATTAAAGGGTAAATATAATAAATACGGGTAAAATATAATATTATAAAAATATTAAATTACCCTAAAATATGTCCTAATCCTATTAGATGATACATATCCGACCATGGGAATCCTTGGGTCAAATTTGGGACCCCATGGAGCCACATGAGAGTAATAATTCCATTTTATATTAATTAATTTAAAGTAGAGGCAAAAATGACATAAAAAATATCTTTTAGTAAATAAATATTTACATAGGGTTATATAAGTTATCATTTAGACTATAAACATTCATTTTAAAGATAAAAATATTTCATACATCATGGTATTTTTTTATAATTTTTGGACATCAAATAAATTAAATTATTTATGACAGAATATTGATGCAATATTTACCTCATTAATAAATGATTTAAATAAATTAGATTATAAATATTAAAAAAATATCCAAGAACAATCCAATTATTATGAGATTATTTTATTTCTACGACAAGTCGTATTAAATTTTATATTAATTAATATTTGATATTTTGAAACTGAAGATTAGGTTATAATAAAATAATTGTTTCAAACTTTCCTAAAGAGCCCCTCCTCTCCCTTATAAAAACCCTTCAATTAAAACTCATTCATCACACTTCTCAAGAATTTGGATCATATCACTTCTGCACAAATAATCTCCCATGATCCCTATATTCATCCTAGAATCATTAACTTATGCATAAGGCACTTTAAGAAACCCTTTTGGTTAAAACCAAAGGGTGTCACCCGATGCAAAGGTAACGTCTTCTCTTAAGTTCTTTTGTTTTATTTTACTTCTCCAACCCCTAAAAACTTTTTATCCCTTTATTTTATAACAAAACCAGTATCCTAAATATACTAGGATGTGTTTATGAGAAGGATTCTAACTACAATTACACACACTTCCATCTAATGGGTGAAGAACATACTGTTTCCGTGGATGGAAAACTAACGCCTCACGAAGCGAATATTGTTCAATTATCTTCTACCACCTCTCATGGTGGAAATTATGATGAAACTGTATTTATATATGATATATATATATATATATATATATATTTTTATATTATTTTTTATTTTTTATTTTCAAAAAAAAACTTTATGCCTTATAATATGTGTAAACACGGTAATTTCATTTGAGGAAGTGCAGACTACAGCCCCTCAAGGTTATATGATTTGTTTATTACATACATGGAACATATACAGATGGATTTAATGAAATTATGTAACATATATATCATATGATATAAAAATGGAATTATAATATACATTTGTATCATTAATTTTTTATTCCATTAAATATTAAATAGAAATGAAAGTAGCGTTCATGCGTACGTACGACTTACCGTCTCCATGAACGGTGCATTTCATTTCTTATATCCAAAATGATATTTACTATTATAAATATATATATATATATATAATTTATATATATTATATATATTATATATAAATCATTAATATAATTCTGGAGATAATGGAGTTTTGATAACACAGACAAATTGTAATTATAAAAAGTTCATTTTTAACTCAAGTTCCGAACATCGACAAATTGTTTGATATGAAATCAAATAATTAACTAACTGTTATTGCAAGGTAATAAGTGATATAAAAGTATTAATAAAAATTAAAAAGGTTATTAAGAAATTAAAAATTAACTTATGTTTAATATTCATAAGAACAAGGAACATATGAGTCAAGTTGGACCTGAGGTAAGGGGTTTCTTATCTCACTTTTAATTCCGTGAGATTTCCATTGTTAACCACTTATTTATTGCATGTGATGTATCTTGTATTTCCATTTGGTACATATTATAATTATATTATTTATATTCATGATATTTTATTATTCATTTGGTGGTTATTAACTTTTTCTCAAACGACTCGATTGATTACTATGTGGAAAGGTTTTTCATCTGACTTTTTATTCCCTTGAGATTCATGCTATATTATCCACTATTTCCTTTTGTGTGGTGGATGTACTACCCCTAATTTTATTCTATGTGTAGTATAATTTAATTCATTGGTATTTACATATTAATTGTGTGATTTTTCTTTCTTGGGGTGTATGTTTCATAAGTTACCAAATCGGCAAGGGAACCTTTCACCCTCCTCTTTTTAAAAGACTTTGTTTTGTTATGTCTTTTAATTTACATTTTTTATGTTGGGATATGATTTTATATATACTTATTGATGAAAATATTATTACCAAGTGATGGGATATCATTTTCTCTCTCATCAACTTATTTTCTTAATTTTAAATTGATGTCATTAGGCTGTCGAATTTCTGTAGGAAAACTTCTTAACTGAATTTCAATTTTTGGGTTAAACATTGACTTCTTGATTATGTCATGCAATGAATATGAGTTAATAACCTCTGATTTTTTTACACATAATATCCTCTTATATTGGGTGTATTTATATTTTCCACACATAAATATGTAATTGATTTATCCTTAATCTAAGGACATCGTTTTTATAAGGGATTTCATCTCAATTTACATTTCCATTGTGACTTCAGTCTTGATATGCACCAATTCACTCTTATATGGTGTATATATTATCCTTTGGCATATTATATCATGAATAACTTTATTATCATGATATTATTATGTTCAAATTAAATTTTATACCACAATTATTTGTATTCTAGGGTCTCTCATTTTGTTAAAAACTCTTTAACGTAAATATCGTTTTAAATGTTTTAAAGTTTTATTCTTCTAAATCGTTGACATTAATTTCCATGTTATAAAAATGGTTTTAAGTATTTATTCTTATGGATATGAATGTTTTGAAATTGAAATTTCATTCAAAACAATCAAAGTGGTAAGGGACACTTTGATTCAAAATCTCTTTATTTGTGATTTTTAATGTTTTTGAAAATGGTTTGATAAATGCTTTGATTTTGTCAGTATTTTGAAATGATATATTGTGATTGCAATATGGAAATGTAATCTTTCCATTATATTTGTTTTAAGGGTTATGAATATGTTATGGATATTGGGAATTGTTTATGTATATGGGCGGTTACGTGATAAACATAGGGTGGGTGAGCCTGAGATAGCTCTCCAATGCATTGGGTAACGTGACAACAGTAAACGTTAATGTTTCTCCTAAGAGATTTAGGGAATATACTGTGATGGTTATTCCAAATTTTACTCCCTCTACAACTGTGATAAATACAATGTAAGTATGTTATTTATTTTGTAAGTTACCTTCATGATTTATGATTTCTATGTGTTGTTCATAAATCTTATGATTTCATGAGGTATGTTATGATTGAAAAGTATGGTTTCATTGTTTTGTATTTATTGATGGGATAATTTTTTCATTCCTTTTTTTTTATTTCCCTTACTGAGCTTTTTATGCACATCCCATTTTTTTGAAACGTTTTCCATAGGACGTATAGATGAATAGGTTCAAGGATTGGATCATGGAAAGTCATGTTGTCTAAAACATGGAACTGGACATTTTTGTTTTTAAGAGTTTTTATTTTATGAAAAGTCGATACTAAGTAGTAGTGTTTACATGTAATATTCACGTTGTTAGGTGATATTTATGGCCTAATTCTCTAAAACTATAAACCTGAAAAGATCCTCAATGTGAATTATCCATTTAATTCAAGATTATGTAATTTTTAATTCCAGGTACTTATACTACAGTTGAAACTTTAAAACTTTTTAATCAGTAAGATCTATTTTGTATGACAAAAATAAAATTAGGCTTGCCCCAGGGAGCATATATATTGTGAACTTGACCTCTTACTATGGTGAAAGGACAAAATATTCGTCTAAAAACATGTTGGGGGTACCGATCCAAAAAATTTTAATGATTAACATATGAACCGTTCTCTATAGTCTCAAATAAAAACCTTGAAAACTGCCACAAGATCGATCCTAAATCCAGAGAAACATTCCATTCCCTCCCCGACCTCATTACCCACTCAACCAAGAATGGGTGATTGTTCTCACTAGGAGATAGAAATTGAACCTTATGATAATAACAAAAACCATGAGGTTTAAAACTAATCATAAAATCCATATGAATAATGAGATTAACAAAATCAATTTCAAATATGTGGAAGTCATATATAGACTCCATGCTAATAACCAAAACATGAAACTCTAGGAACATAAATGTAACACCATTAGATATTTTGTTTTTTTAGAATTATTTTAATTTTTTTATATTTAAATTCACACAACACTGAATATATGTTTAGTTATTATATATGTATAATAAGTTTTCATTACATTATAGGCAATACCATGTTAAGCTTTCACTGCACGCAATAATGACTTGGCTCGCATTACACCCAACACTGAGTTTTTACGAAAAAACACTTTACTATAATAACTATTTAAATTATATTGTTATAACCTAAACATTAAAAATATTAATATGAATAGTAATAACTATTTCTAAAAAATTTCACATAAATAAAACAAATTTATAATGAAATGAATAGTTTTTTATAGTCTTCATATGTTAATTTGATAAAATAAAAATAATATTATCAAGTCACTAATGTCATTATATGAACAATAATAAAACTTATTACAGACACTCAATGAATTTTAATTTGATAAAATAAAAATAATTTCTAAATATGCAATGTCAAATTTAACTTTGGGTGATCTTTTAGTATTTTTCTGAGAAGTTTCATTTTTTGAAAAATAATGAAAAATATTGCCTTGTAATTAAAAAATTACTATTGAATTTAAAGAATATTTATAATTTAAATTGAATTTTTAAGTCAAAATATACCAATTATACAAATATTAATCCGATTTTGGTCATTAGAATAATTTTTATATTGATATTATATATAAAAACGTATTGAATTTGTGAATGTTTTTTATTCTCCTTCTCACCACGTCCTCGAGATTGGCGTTAAACATAATTTTCCCACTTCAGTGAATTAAATTTTTAAAAATAGAGATAAATTATTATAATAAGAATGATATTTAGAGTCTAATAGTGTAAACTTAATATTTTGGATATTATAACTAGTATCATTGGTGAATTATTATTTATCAATGTTAAGGGTAAATTAGATAATTTAAGGTAAAGATAACAATATAATATTATAAAATTACCCTAAAATTTTTCTTAATTTCATATGTTAAGCAGTATTAGACTAAAATAAACCTTGGGCCAAATTCTAACATTTTTAGGCCACTTAAGTAAGAATATGACATTAATTATATTTTATTTAAAGATATGTTAACAATGGAATACTTGTTTTTTTAATAAATATAAATTTTATTTTTATGGGGTTATTGAGAAGGAAAATGTGAATACAAATAGTAATTTTAAGGATAAAATTTTATCTGCATCATGTTAATTTATTTTTAATTTTTAGAGATAAAAAAATATCTTATGTAGTGAAAAAATGTTGAGGTAGTATTTGTTTAATTAATAAAAGGATCAAATAAATGATATATAAATTATTAATATAAATATAATTTGCATTAATTAAGGTGGTCCAGGAATATAAAAAGTTACTATGACATGTTAGGTGTGTCTTAAATGGTTTTTTTCGAATTTTTCTTATCTTTTGAATTTTATTTAAAGACAATTTTTTGAATAGTATCCAAATTGACAATAACAATATTTTATGAAAATAATAAATTTTTAAATTAATTAACTGTCATAAAAATTCTCAAAAAATAAAATGATATTATTAATAGGTATAAAATGTCATATGTTTTCTATTTATAGAAAATTTTACCATATAAATTATAATTTATAACCTCTTAATAAACAAAATGTTGCTACCGTAATTAAAACTTCAATAGATAAATTATGGGTAAATCAAAATGATTAGGTTTAAAATAAAACCAAAACTTGTCAAAAAATTATTGGATGAATAGTATTATACACTTATTAACCAAGAATATAATTTTAGTTGTTTAATGGACACTATTTTATGAAAATAAAATATATATTATTTAAAGTCAAGGATTGTTTCAAAATATCACTATCTTGTATTCAACATCTTTTATGTGTCCAGATAGGGGAAAAGTCAAGTTATGAATGGATATTAATATATTATTTGATCATAATGAAATTAATTTCATTAATTTTTTTTTTAATTTTTAGAAATTGTTTTAATTACCTCATATGATTCTTCAATGTTAAAACAATATTTATTTAATTCACAAGAAAATAATGTAATTGATTTTAATTATATTAATTTTGAGATATTTTGGATGAATTAAAATGTATAAACAATATTCTAGATATGTAAGATATATTAGAGAATTATTAAACCATTGGATTCGAATTCCAAATTTTTATTTAGGTATTTAAACCCAAATTAAATGAACAATATCAAATTTGATAATAATTATGTTTTGTTAAACTAATATATTATTAAATTATTTAAAATCAAAAAAATGATAAAAATAAATAAATAAGGGAGTCAAATTTGGTATAAAATTTCACACCCCAATATTTTATATCTCATTTAAATGGATTTGGCTCTAGAATAGCCTTATTGTATTTTAATATTTTGACCCTTTCCAATAGTGCCCCTCACATCTGTTTTAAAAGGAAACCTGCTACCTGACATCCTCACACCACATTGAGAATTCATGATTGATAAAAAAACTACCTATTTCACTTATAAAAATCCATAGTATCATTATAGTGGTTATGTTATTCTAAAAAACTCCAACTCTAGTGTCCCTAAGAGGAGATTTAGTGGGAGATTATCGAAGAAGAGGTAATCTCCTCATTGAATCTTTCAAACTTGTTTCTTCTTCTACTTCCTCTTCAGGTGTTGAATATATTCTAAAATAATAAATTAAATATAACTATATTATTTAATGTTATTATGATTATGTAACAACCATGTTATACCTTTTATTAATTCAATAGAAAATAAAAGTACCATGCATGTTTACGTAGGACTTATCATTTCCATGACGTGGTGTAATATGTTTTTCATCACCACTTTACGTGGATGAGTATAATGATATAAATAAAAATTATATATTTTTATTATAACAATATATTAATTATGAAACAAAATATATATAATACATTTCGTTACTTTTTCACAATTAAGTTATTGATATCATCGCACGTGTGTATGTATGAGCTACCGTCTCCACGACGCGATGATATTCATCTTCCACATTAACCATTTCAAGAATGAAAATAAGAAAAGTATATAATGAATAAATTTTAAATATATAACATAATAATTATAATTTAATAATATATATACATATATGTCAATTATCTTTTTCCATTCAATACAATAAGAAAATGGAAACAACGTTCATACGTACGTACAGTTTACAGTCACCATGAATAGTTTATTCCATTTCATATAATATTATATATATATTTTTATAATAGATATATATGAAATATAATTCATGTTTTAAATTATTTAATTATAGAAACAATTATCTATGTAATAGTATCAAGAATAACAAGTCAAAACACGTACGATAAACAGTGATGTTATTACCCAAAATTTTTCTTTTAACTTGGAATTTTTTATAAACATGTATTATAAATTAATAAATGAATAATATATGATATCCTAAATTTTAATGTGATTCTCGTATAAGTTAATAATATGTTTAAAACCAGTATAAATTTGTTTTAGACACATATGGGGGGAATTAGACCTAAGGTAATGGTTAATTCCATAATCTTCATATTATTAGGATTGTTTATACATAAGTATATATTGGGATATCTTTATCTTCCATGTACATGTTAGAAATTTATTCCAAAATATTTTTACTATTATTATTAATTTTTAAAAGTCATTTTTACCCATTTATGAATTTTTATTAAACAGTTTGAATGGAATGTTTTGTCATTTTTCTTACAAGGTTCTTTTTGACATTTCCTGCAAAAGTATGAGAAGAATGTTTTTTAACATATATGAAATGAATCGATTTTACAGTTTTATGAAACATTATTTCATTGAGGATTATCTTGAAATATTATTATTTTATTTTTTCATAATTGTTTTTCCTTTTAATATTGTGTGAAATTTCAAGTAATAAAAAAAATTAAAGAAGAAATGTTATTTTTAGGAAGAATTGTTTTCAGGAGTTCTCTCAAAATTATTTTACATATATGATAAAATTGTTTGATGTTACCTAAATTTTAATGGGGATATGGTTCAATGTTTCCAGTTTTATTTTTTCTTTTAATGGTTGATTTTTATAATGTAATGGTATTTATGAAACCCATTTCTTTTTCGTGTGTTATGTTATGATTGTATGGGTTTTATAGAACCCATTTCAATCCATGGGTACTGATATGATAAATGATTTATGTTCTTGGGGAATATATATATATGATTCCATTATGAAATTTTTGGGACCTAGAACCCCATACAATTCATGAGGTTATGTTTTTTATTTCATGAGATAGACATAAAGGACCTTTCCCCATAAGTTGATCATGGGTGTGAAACTGGACTCATAAGATGGTTATGGGAGTGAACCATGACAACCAAGACGATTTTGGGAGTGAACCATGACTAGCAATATGGTATGGTGAGTGAACCCATAGTACTGATATTTCCTTTATAGTTATGTCTGGGGTACTATGGTTTTAATTTTTATATTCTTATGTGTCTGCCACAAATTCCCTGTCTTATTCTTATGTTAGGATTTCATGGATCATGTTCTTTATTTCCTTATGATCCATGTTTTATGAACTACCAATATTTATGAAATGATTCTTATTTAAGATTATTTACAAGTAGGGTATGATCTTCTATTTTCATGAACATGTTTTCATACACTTATACTCATGATTAGGTTTATCTGTCTCATTTTGTTACCCTTACTGAGCATCTAAGCTCGCCCTTTTTGGTATGTATTCTTTTTTCCAGGTTATAAAGAAAATTTTAGTCAGGGGTACTAAAGTGGAAGATCATTATGGTAGATGATGAAGATATTTCATGAAATTAGAATAATGTCTACCATATTTACAATGACACTAAACTATTATCGTCTTTGGGAATAATTTTTTTGTAATTACTTATGTATTTATAAAATGTGATGTAATTTATAGGTGTTAAAATCTTGGGTGGTTATAGTTGGAATCAGAGTAATGGTTTAGTCAAACATTGGAAAATAGGATGAGAAAACAAATAAAGGTCCCTAATGATATTTATAAGGATAATTAGAGGTATGTCTCTAGGTATAAGCCTATTGTTTCATAGATTTAAAAGTAGGTATCATGATTTTGATGTACTATAAGTGATTTTCTATGATAATGTTGTTTTCAATAATGATAAATGATTGTCACACTATTATTTCGGATTTATTCAATGGCGGGAACTGGAATGAGATTAGTTAAAATTAAATGTTTCATATGTGGAAAGTATAATAATTATAAAAATAGATTTCCTAAGTGGAAATATCCTGAAGGTAATCAAGGTTTTTTTATTAGTATTGGTTATACTGTTGAAGATAAAGAGATCACAGAAGACCTGTGAAAGGTTTGGGATGATCTAATCATTTTTTACATTAAACATAAGAATCATGAATAGAATGATGTTTGGGAACCTTAATACATGATTCAAATTTCATATTATTTTGAGTAATATATTGATGAAGACTAAGTAATGTATTAAGGATAAATTTGGATGATTTAAGTGTATTTGTTTCAAAAATACAAAGATTATGTAATAAAATTCTTGAAATATATAGATATTTTCCATATATGTTTTCATTAAGGATTAAAAATGCTATTTTAAAAAATGAAAAAGAATTATAAAAGTTATTTATGGGAAATGTGATATTTTGATTAAGGAGAAGATAACACTTATTATATTCTTTATGTTAAGATAATGATGTTTGGATAAAGATATGTAAGATATGAATAACTAAAATGAATAGTACTAGTTACCA
>CAUJRU010004526.1:0-15954 GCA_963277665.1 Viscum album | reverse complement strand
TACAAATTCACAGTTCATGAACAAGACATACTACCTCACCCTAAAATAATACCATTTTCTCTATAAGGGCCCAGACTGAAACCATACATAATCTTGAGTTACTACGAGATTACACATTGAGGATCTTTTCAGGTTTAGAGTTTTAGAGAATTAGATCATAAAACTTGTATTACATTCCACATTTAAATAAAGTGGTTATATAAATGATAGTATTCATTTTTCCCATAAATGGAAACATATTTAAAATAAAAAATGGATTCTTTCTTGACACTTCCTTGACACTATCATCATATCATGTACCATTCCCTTGACCTGTGAAAAACATTTCAAAAACATGGGATGAGCATAAAAAGCTCAGTAAGGGATATAAAAATATGGAAAGGAAATATGAGTACATGTATACATAAGAATGAAATCATACTTTACCCATAAAACATAAGAACATTAACGTACCTCATAAAATCATTAATAAATCATATAAATCATAAGACATAAAGGTAACTTGAGGCATTCATAACATTCTTACGTAGGGAGTAACCCTCTTGGTTACGTTTGGAATACCCACCACAGTATATTCCCTAAATCTCTTCGGAGAAACCTTAACGTTTCACTCCTTCGTGTTACCCAATGCATTGGAGAACTATATCGGTCTCACCTGACCTTAGTTTATCACGGAACCACCCGTATTCATAACAATGCCCAAGAACCTCAACATAATCGTATCACATAAAACATGCATAATGGAAACATAACATTCCCACCTTTCAATCACAAGATATCAATACAAAAAATTGATATAAAAACATTATGAAAACCATTTTCAATACCAAAATAAAAGAAAAGTAAAACATGGTATTTATATTTCTTTTAAAAAAGAAGGTATGGCTTGTAGAGGAAGGCGAAAATCAAATAATGGTCACGATGGCGGAGAAGTCTTTATCGCTACATACGTATGAAAAAAACATTCCCTTTTGTCATTTAATAAAAACATCATATAAAAAAGATTCATTTTGAATAAACATAAAAGTTAAAGGGGTTTATACACCGTATAAAAGAAGGTTGTGTATAAAATAGAATATGTCTCAATGAAAGGATATTGAGACGAAGTCCCTTACAAAGACGGTATCCTTGGTTTAAGGATAAATCAATTACATTATTATGTGTTACAAACTAATACACCAAATATAAGTGGATATTAAGTTTAAAATAATCAAAGGTCATTCACACATATTCAGAGGATGACATATTCAATAACTACATGTTGAACCCAAGAAATCGAAATTGGGTTAAGAACTTCCCATGACATCCTAACAATGTCACATCAAAATGAGTTGATGATAGATAAAAAAAGGGTATCTCATCACATGGACATAAAATTTACATCAATAAGGATATATGAGAACATATCCCAACATAACAGTATGTAAATTAAAAGACCCAACAAAATAAGTCTTTTAAAAAGAGGAGGGTGAAAGGTTCCCTTACAGACAATGGTATCTTTCGAAACATACACCTTGTGAAAGAAGGACAATAAAACATTGATGTAAATACTCATAAAAGAAATTATATTACACAATGATTAAAATAATTGGAAGTACATACACCACTAAAAGGAAATTGTGGCAAATGTAGCATAAATCTCACGGGAATAAAAGTGAGATGAAAAATCCCTTAGGAAAACTCAGCAGCCTACGACGCCACTTAAAACATCCAAAAATGTATTGATGAGAACAAATAGGGTATATAATCATATTAACATAAAGTTTACAGAAAGATTAATATAAAAGAACATCCCCCAACATAACAAATAAGAGCTTAAAAGAAGTGACATAAAAGAGAGTACTTAAAAAGAAAGAGAGAGGATAGATCTATTACGAAAACTCGGCAGCCTAACGGTGCCACTCAAAACATCCAAAATGGATTGATGAGGGAGAATAGGGTCTATCATCATGTGAACATAAAATTTAAAGTAATATTAATATAAAAGAACATCCCAATAACAAGAAATATGATCTTTAAAAGGAATGACATAAAAGAGTGTACTTGAAAAGAAAGAGAGGAGTAGGATCCCTTACCTCAGGTCCGACTTGACTCGATCGTTCTTTAACGTCCTGAATAATAAAAATCAGTTAATTTACACATTATTAAGAACCTTTTTATAGTTCATTATTCCATTTATATCACTTATTGCCATTTTATAAACATTATGTAATCATTTAAGTTAATAATGTTTGTTTTGGCGATATTTGGTTCTTAAGTCGAAAGTGGACTTCTTACAATTACATGTTGTTCGTGTGGTCAAATGTTCATTATATCCAGAATTATATTCATGATTTGGATATAATAAATAACATATATCTCCGGAATATAAATTTATTTATAATATTACATAATCATTTAGAGGTAAGAAATGAAATGCACCATTCATGGAGACGGTAAGCCGTACGTACGCATGAACGGTACATTCATTTCTATGTCATATTAATTGAATTAAAACCAAATGAGAGATATGTATATTTTAATTCTAGAATTATATTCATCATTTATATGAAACATATATCATATATAATAACTTTAAATCAATCCATTATACATCCCACATATGGCATTAACGAATCAAATCACTTTGAGGGGGCGGTAGTCCGCACTTCCTAAAATAAAATTATCGTGTTTACCCACAATGGAAACCATAAAGGTATGCCACAAAAGAAAAATACAGAAAAATAAACATATTATATATCATATATAAATATAGTGACATCTTAATGGCCACCTTTAAGGTGATATATGAGTGTTGAACAATCATCGTTTCGTGAGGCAGAAATCCGCCATCCACAAAAACAGTATATTCATTAACCATTTGATGTAGGTGTGTGTAAGTGTAGCTATAATTCTTATTATAACAACATCCGAGTATATTTAATATACTATAGTTGTTACAAAATAAATGAATAAAAATATTTAAGGGGGTTGGAGAAGCAAAATAAAACAAAAGGACTCAAGGGAAGACATTACCTTAAAATTGGGTAACTCCCTTTAGTTTGAGCTCAAAGGCCTCCTTGGGAAGACTTCTGACCAATGTGTGGCTTCAAGGAGTTATATAGGGAAGTGGAGAGACAAAATGGGCAGTGGTTGGCCGAGCCAAAATCTTTGGAAGTGTGGGTAAGGAGGTATAGGTGGGGGCCTTTTATAAGAGGAGAGGAGGGGCACTCTTGGAAAGGTATAAAATGTAACTTTATTTTCAAATTAGTTTAGGATTTTAATGGTCCCACATTGATGTGTTTAGAGGATAAGGTGATAAGGGTTCGAAATCCTCCCATAAAATGGGTTTTGGACATGTGTAGGTCTTTGATTCTATATTATCATTCCATTTTATTTAAATCCTTTATAAATGAGGTAATCGCTGCATCATCATGATGTCATAAATAATTTAATAAATTTAATGTCTAAAAATTATAAAACATATATCATGATGTAGGAAATCTTTTTAGCTTTATAATGAATATTTATAGTCTAAAAGATCATTTATGTGGACAAAATTAAAAATATATTACTTAGGTGACACATTCTTTGTCACATTTAACATTCTTTAAAAATAAAAAGATAAAAAGTCACTTTCTCACAAAAGTGATTCCATGGGGCACCCATGTTTGGAACAAGGCATCCCATGGTCGGCCATGAGACAACAAGTAGCCTTATAACACATTTTGTGGTCATTTTTTATTATTATGATATTATTTTATTATCTTTAACTACCTGATTACTCATTAATCAAGATAATTAAAGATAATTACCGTCGTTACTATTCATAATGTCAAAAAATAAAAGAGTCATAATTACATAATTTGGACCTTATGATTCAAAATATTTAATCCATTTTACCAAATTCCAAACACATAAATTTAAATAATTAATTTAAAAATAATTCCCGTTGTCAAAACAAATAGCGTGTTTTTTGAAACAATATTCATTAAAAGTTTGGCACTTGTTTATGCCCAATTACAAAGTGAAATTAATCCCAATGACCATAATTGTATTACATGGTAAAAATATTTTCTAATAACACTTTAAAAAAAATTAAAAAGATACTGTATCCATATAATTAAATTATATGAAAAAACAGTTTTGATGTAAAATGCAGTATTTTTTACTATTCATTGGAAAATGAACATTGTCAGAAAAATACAAAAAATTAACCCAATGTAAATATCAATGTCCCAATAATAAATAATATGTTTATTTTGAAAAATAGAGCTCCTAATAGTGTCAAAAGATTTATTTTAAAATGGTTTTCCATCAAAAGGTAGTAAAATAATCTTTTAAAAATACTAGTGTATTCAATGCTTAAGATTGGATTCATTTGTATTTTAAGACTCTAAAATTTATTGGATAAAAGTAAAAACATTTAACAAACATATTTAATCATAATTTAGTTATTTATATTCATTCCAATCAATAAAAAGGATATGTGTTAACTACCATTTAAAATAATACTATTTTATTATTAGAGTGCAACGTATGATTTCAAAGGAACTCATTGTTGCATATTGGGTAAGCCATCGAGCATAGAATTAACTTTAATGTAATATTAATATTTTATTCACAAATATTGATAAATGTGAAAATTTCATGCTCTTTATTTACCTGGGGTGTTACATCCTTCCCCCCTTTTGGAAATTGCGTCCTCGCAATTTTTAAATTGGGCTTGGAAACATCGTTGAAAGTCCCACATTGGAACAAGAGTCGGTAAAACAATCACTTTTAAATAAAGAAAGAAAAGTACAAAGGACACCCAAGTTAACCCATACTAGGATTCCAAGTATGAAAATATGGTCATGGAGGAAAAAAGGGTCATGTTCTGATGGAGAGTGATAGTAAACATGTCTAGGAGAAAGTTTACCATAAGAAAATCACAAACTTGTGATGGGTTAAACAGTATTCGATTATCCAGTAGGAAAAGTTAACAGACAACATTTTTGTTTTAAGTAACTCTTCATTGAGGAATCTATTCATAAGGGAACATAATCACTTATCATGTTGACTTTCAACTTTTATTAGATTCCTTACACAAACTCATATTTTCTCCAAAAGACTAGTATTTAGGAAGACATGTTCACATTAAGAGTATTATAATCAACTTCTAGAGAATGACCTAATCCACAAAATAGAACTATATAATTCCATTGTTTTTAGACTTTAACCAAAACCAAAACCAAAAAGGTTAGTAAAAGATCAAATAATCCAGAAAAGGATAACCCTTTATAAAAAGCATATCTATTCTTAATCTCCAAAATTTGTCCAACAAAACCCAAAGTTCAACGAGGACCATTCTATAATCAATTTGTCCATAAAATTATTCAATGTAAACCAAAATAAGATTGAAACCCAAACATTTGAAGGATTTAGTCACATTGTCTTCCAAGTTAAATCATAACATTTATCTCCAAACAACATCAGTTGCTATTAATGTCTCGTATTGAAAATTAATTAACCTAATCACATATCCTTCATGATAGGTTAATAAATATCCATAGATAACCCAAAATCAACTTACTCATAATTCATAAAATCATCTAACTAAAAAGAATCAGTCAAACTAACCATGCACTTCACGTAGTCCAGTGGTAGGTGATAAATACCAGTTGCACTTTGGTTGTGGGTTCGATTCCTGCAGCTTTGTCCGACGCGATGGGTTGTCACACGGTCTGCGTGTTGTCCTTTTTCCAAAACTATGTAATTCTCAAATAATTCCCCAAAAGATATAAAATCATCAAAAAATAACCATAACATAATTTAACCTCAATTTAATCTCATGCCTTTCACTTCCATCATAACATATAGTAACCCATAATTACCTCAAAAGTAAGGATCATATAAACCCAAATGGTTCTTTATAACTATCTCCACAAAAGAAAATATAAATATTACTTGAATAAAATTTTCAGATACTAAACATCAGGGTTACAAATACCATAAAAAGTCTTCTAATGTAACCCCATCATCAAAAGAGACTTAATACTCTTAAGAATTTCACCATAACTCTTGAAGCCCTTATATGTTGATATCTTACTCATTCAACATTCTTCATGACCCATTATCCATTCATTTCCAAATTATTCAGAAATACTTCTTTCATACAAACAAAATCATGAATCATATCCTATGATTCCAAAATAGGAAAACAATAGTTATGAAATAATCTATACCTTTGATTGGTCATTTTCAGTTTCTTCAACCTCAATCGGAATGGCATTAGGTATTGGTAAACGAACATTTATACGCTCTTGGTGATCCCATTCATGAAACTTCTTCATAGGACATGTGTTTTCATAATGACCATGCATACCACATTTAAAACATTCAATTGATCCCTCAGAAATAACTTCTTTCACTTTCTTCGAGTCAACTGGATGCTTCCTTTTTCCATGGCAGGTTCTTGCTTTATGACCTTAATTTCCACATCTATAGCATATTTCTGTCCGTTTGAAACATTTTCTTATGTGTTTCTTTCCACATCTTTGAAACATAGGTTTTTTAAGACACTTACCTTTATGATTATTACCTGTACTTCCGTAGAGATTTGTTTCTCACAAATATGATGCCTTAGAGAAATCAGTAAGGTTTATGTGGTCAATCATGACTCCAGATAGTTTGTTGACGATAATCACAAGAGTTCTCATTGAAGCTCCCATATCATTCAGTTGCTTGCTCAAAAAACTGTCACAGTTTCCTTCACATCCACTATTACATTGGTTCCTACTAGATCCAGTCATTAACTAAAACCAAAAAGGTCAATGTGAGTGTATCAAAAAAACCATCATGTACTAATGATAAAGATAAACACTAAGATATACTTAATCATTCAATTTATCTAAAACTAGGACTATTTCTGAATTCCTAACCATTATGGTAATGTCACTTATGCTTAAAGAACACCCTAACCTCTAAAGTTATCTAAACCGACCTTTGATACCAACTATAAGGCCCCAAAGTTAAACCTTACTTAATCTTGAGTTACTACAAGATTACACATTGAGGATCTTTTCAGGTTTTTATATTAGAGAATTAGATCATAAAACTTGCATTACATTCCACATTTAAACAAAGTGGTTACATAAAATATAGTATTCATTGTCCCAATCAATGGAAACATATTTAAAATAAAACATGGATTCTTTCTTGACACTTCCTTGACACTATCATCATATCATGTACCCTTCCCTTGACCTGTGAAAAACATTTCAAAAAACTTGGGATGAGCATAAAAATATCAGTAAGGGATATAAAAATATGGAAAGGAAACATGAGTACATGTATACATAAGAATGAAATCATACATTACCCATAAAACATAAGCAATTTAACATACCTCAAAAAATCATGAATAAAGCATAGAAATCATAAGGCATAAAGGTAACTTGATGCATTCATAACATTCTTACGTAAGGAGTAACCCTCTTGGTTATGTTTGGAATACCCACCATAGTATATTCGCTAAATCTCTTCGGAGAAACCTTAACGTTTCACTCCTTCGTGTTACCCAATGCATTGGAGAGCTATATCGGGATCAACCACCCTTATTTTATCACAGAACCACCCGTATTCATAATAATTACCAAGAACCTCAACATAATCGTATCACATAAAATATGCAAAAAGGAAACACAACATTTCCACCTTTCAATCATAAGATATCAATAAAACATATTGATATAAATACATTATGAAAACCATTTTCAATACCAAAATAAAAGAAAGGTAAAACATGGTATTTATTTTTCTTTTAAAAAAGAAGGTATGGCTTGTAGAAAAATCCGAAACTCAAATAATGGTCACGACGGCGGAGAATTCGTTGTCGCCGTATACGTATGAAAAAAACATTCCCTTTTGTCATTTAATAAACACTTCGTATAAAAAGGATTCCTTTTGAATAAATTTAAAAGTCAAAGGGGTTTATACACCATATAAAATAAGGTTGTGTATAAAACAGAATATTCCTCAATGAAAGGAGATTGAGACGAAGTCCCTTACAAAGGCGGAATCCTTGTTTTAAGGATAAATCAATTACATAATTATGTGTGACAAACGAATACACCAAATATAAGTGGATATTAAGTGTAAAATAATAAAATGTCATTCACACATATTCAAAGGATGACATATTCAATAACTACATGTTGAACCCAAAGAAATCGAAATTGGGTTAAGAAGTTCCCTTGACAGCCTAACGGCGTCACATCAAAATGAGTTGATGAGAGATAAAAAAGGGTATCTAATCACTTGGACATAAAATTTACATCAATAAGGATATATGAGAACATATCCCAACATAACAATATGTAAACTAAAAGACCCAACAAAAGAAGTCTTTTAAAAAGAGGAGGGTGAAAGGTTCCCTTACCGACGTGGGAATCTTTCGAAACATACACCTTGTGAAAGAAAGACAATACAACATTGATGTAAATACTCATAAAAGAAAGTATATTACACAATGAGTAAAATAATTGGATGTACATACACTACTCAAAGGAAATTGTGGAAAATGTTGCATAAATCTCACGAGAATAAAAGTGAGATGAAAAATCCATTACGAAAACTCGGCAGCCTAACGGCGCCACTTAAAACTTCCAAAAATGGATTGATGAGATCAAATAGGGTCTATAATCATATTAACATAAATTTTACAGAAAGTTTAATATAAAATAACATCCCCCAACATAACTATTAAGAGCTTAAAAGAAGTGACATAAAAGAGAGTATTTAAAAAGAAAGAGAGAGGATAGATCTCTTACTAAAATTCGGCAGCCTAACGACACCACTCAAAACTTCCAAAATCGATTGATGAGAGAGAATAGGGTCTGTCATAATATTAACATAATAATTACAGTAATAGTAATATAAAATCACATCCTAATTACAAGAAATATGATCTTTAAAAGTAATGACATAAAAGAGTGTACTTAAAAAGAAAGAGAGGAGTAGGATCCCTTACCTCAGGTCCGACTTGACTCGATAGTTCTTTAACTTTCTGAATAATAAACTTGAGTTAATTTACACTTTATTAAGAACCTTTTTCTAGTTCATTATTCCTTTTATATCACTTATTTCCATGTTATAAACATTATATAATCATTTAAGTTAATAATGTTTGTTTTGTCGATATTTGGTTCTTAAGTAGAATGTGGACTTCTTACAATTACATGTTGTTCATGTGGTCAAATGTTCATTATATGCAGAATATAAATGTATTTATAATATTACATAATCATTTAAGGGTAAGAAATGAAATGCACCGTTCATGGAGACGATAAGCCGTACGTACGCATGAACGCTACTTTCATTTCTATAACATATTAATGGAATT
Source organism: Viscum album (assembly GCA_963277665.1). Lineage (NCBI taxonomy): Eukaryota > Viridiplantae > Streptophyta > Magnoliopsida > Santalales > Viscaceae > Viscum > Viscum album. Next base: position 6,590 of record CAUJRU010004526.1, on the reverse strand, counting down.
AAAACCAAATGAGAGGTATGTATATTTTAATTCTAGAATTCAATTCATCATTTATATGTAACATACATCATATATAATAACTTTAAATCCATCCTTTATACATCCCATGTATGGCATTAACTAATCAAATCACTTTGAAGGGGCGATAGTCCACACTTCCTAAAATGAAATTATCGTGTTTACCCACAATGGAAACCATAAAGGTATGCCACAAAAAAAATACCGAAACAGAAACATGTTATATATCATATATAAATATAGTGTCATCTTAATGTCCACCTTTTAAGGTGTTATATGAGTGTTGAACAATCATCGTTTCGTGAGGCAGAAATTCGCCATCCACAGAAACAATATGTTCTTTAACCATTTGATGTTGGTGTGTGTAAGTGTATCTCAAATGCTTCTTATAAAAATTTCCTAGTATATCTAATATAATAGATTTGTCACAAAATAAATGAATAAAAATAGTTTAGGGGGTTAGAGAAGAAAAATAAAACAAAAGGAATCAAGGGAAGACATTACCTTAAAATCGGGTAACTCCCTTTGGTTTGAGCTCAAAGGCTTCCTTGGGAAGACTTCTGCCAAACGTGAGGATTCAAAGAGTTAGAGAGGGAAGTGGAGAGACAAATTGACCAGGGTTTGGCCGATACAAAGGCTTTGGATGTGTGGGTAAGGAGGTAGAGGTGGGGGCCTTTTATAAGAGGAGAGGAGGGGAACTCTTGGAAAGGTATAAAATGTAACTTTATTTTCAAATGAGTTACGGATTTTAATGGTCCCACATTGATTTGTTTCGAGGATAAGGTGATAAGGGTTCGAAATTCGCCCATAAAATGGGGTTTTTACATGTGTAGGTCTTAGATTTTACATTATCTTTCCATTTTATTTAAATCCTTTATTAATGAGGTAATCGCTGCATCATCATGATGTAATAAATAATTTAACAAATTTAATGTCTAAAAACTATAAAAAATATTATCATGATGTAAGAAATCTTTTATCTTTCTAATGAATATTTATAGTCTAGAAGAACATTTATGTGTACAAAATGAAAAATATTTTACTTAGGTGATACATTCTTTGTCACATTTAACATTCTTTAAAAATAAAAAGATAAAAAGTCACTTTCTCACAAAAGTGATTCCATGGGGCCCCCAAGTTTGGCAGAAGGAATCCCATGGTCGGCCATGAGACAACCAGTATCCTTAGGACACATGCTGTGTTCATTTTTTATTATTATGATATTATTTTATTATCTCTAACTACCTGATTACTCATTAATCAATATAATTAAAGATAATTACCGTCGTTACTATTCATAATGTCCAAAAATAAAAGAGTATTAATTACATAATTTGGACCATCTTATTCCAAATATGTAATCCGTTTTACCAAATTCCAAACATATAAATTGCAATAATTAATTTAAAAATAATTCTCGTTGTCAAAACAAATAGCGGGTTTTTTTGAAACAATATTCATGAAAAGTTTGGCACTTGTTTATGCTCAATTCCAAAGTTAAATTAATCCCAATGACCATAATTGTATTACATGGTAAAAATAAATTCTAATTACACTTTAAAAAAAATTAAAAAGATAATGTAACCATATAAATAAATTATATGAAAAAGCAGTTTTGATGTAAAATGTAGTATTTTTTACTATTCATTGGAAAATAAACATTGTCAGAAAAATACCAAAAATTAACCCAATGTAAATTTCAATGTTCCAATCATAAATAATATGTTTATTTTGAAAAATAGTGATCATAAAATTTTCAAAAGTTTTTTTTAAAAATGGTTTTCCATCAAAAGTTAGTAAAACAATCTTTTAAAAATAATAGTGTATTTAATGCTTATAATTGGATTCATTTGTATTTTAAGACTCTAAAATTTCTTGGATAAAAGTAAAAACATTTAACAAAACATATTTAATTTTAATTTAGTTATTTATATTCATTCCTGTCAATACAACGGCTATGTGTTATCTACCATTTAAAATATTGTTATTTTATTATTAGAGTGCAACATATGATTTCAAAGGAACTCGTTGTTGCATATTGGGTAAGCCATCGAGCATAGAATTTCCATTAAAGTAATATTAATATTTTATTTAAAAAATATGGATAAATGTGAAAATGTCATATTCTATATTTACCTGGGGTGTTACATTTTCCATTACAACCTTTAAATGTAATGACCCAATGTTTTTCAATAGAAGCTTCCCTTCTTATATTTATGTCATAAATTAACATGAAAACACAAAATAAGGAACTACTATGTGATAAGTGACCTTTAAACATAATTTTGTCTCTCTTATGTTTGTAATTTTAAAAATCCGACATAAACAGTTGTGTTCAAGATGATTTTTGAAGTCTAATGATACAAAAATAATTTTTGGTGAATAGTGACCTACACTTATGATTAGTAACATACCATTATGAATAGTAATATGACCTTTATAAATAGTAAATCATCCAACATAAGAGTATCATTACCTATGAATAATAAAATAAAATTTAGACATCTTAAAAAGTGACAATTTGACCTTAGTAAATGTTTTTGGTATTTTATAAGTCATAAATAATTAATTATAATTAATTAATTAATTTTAAAGAATATTTATTTCCCTGAAATGTATTCATAAATTATTGAATCAATTTCTAATAGTTTTTAGATAATTTTATAATACCCTGTGTAATTTTTGAAAGAACTATAAAATTAGTTTTAATAATAAAAACGGTTTTTTTAAGTAAATTATGATTATTTTTAAATATTAAATTAATAAAATATAGACAATTATTTTTGAAAAATGGAATTCATTTTTGGATTCTACACGTTGAAAAATGGCTGGGGTAAATTTTTGGGATTTTTCACAGAAACTTGATTTTTTGATAAATAGTAGAATCCGATAATTTACAATAAATGCTAAATAATGTATTAACTGAGTCATTGATGATGTTCTGATGATGTAAGACCTCTTTTTAGGGATTAAATTATAAAATTACTATTCTTGGTCGTTAAAGACTCACTATTCCTTGTCTTGGGGGAAATTAATAAACTAATGAATTTTATATTAAGGAAACTCCTCTCCCCTCCACTATAAAAGCCACCCTTCACTCCCTATTTTCCTCACACCACTCAAGATCAGAGCCTTCTATAAACTCTGACAAATAAACCATCCCTTGCCCATCCAAACACTTCCATAAGTTTCTGGTCTTATCAAAAGACCAATTCTAGCTTCTTTAAGGAAGATCTCAAGAGGACGATTTAAGAGGTAATTTCACTCCCTCTTCTCCTTTAATTTCCTTTCAAGTTCACGTTATTTTCTAGATCTCTCCCCACATATATTCATCCTAAGTTTTATTTAAATCCATTATTATACATATACTATAATTTTATGATTCTAATGGGATATTATATCACCACACACCCTTTCCCTCTTCCTTTTATTTTATTAATTTGAACGTTGTTCGTGAGGTGTTAATTTATCACCTTCAAGAACGAAATGATTTCTTCTTCCACATCTACCTTAAGATCTGGTCATAAAACCATTTTTTGGTTGAACCATTATATTTTATATGTATTATGTTCTATTTTACATTCTATAAATAACTTATGGCCATATTACTATGTGAAAAGATAAAACAAGATTATTGTTATCCAAAAACAACTCAAATTGACCCAAATAATCATCATTTAATTATTATCTAATGATTCACAAACATGGATCTAATATAATTAATTATAAAATCATTAAAGCTCATGTAATATCACAAATAACATATAATATCATTTCTGGATGTTTACCCATGATCTACCTGAACTTCAATTGAAGAATACAAGTGAATCACCCAAGAAAAACCATAAAAACGAACATCACCGAAAAATGTTTTTAAACTCTATAAGTCATACAAAGGTTAATAATATGAAATAATGGAACCAGAATGAACCCTATTAATTTACACATGGTTCTGGATTTCTAATTAATGAATATAAGGTCATTATATTGGACATTAAAGAGAAGGAGGCATTCGGGTACAAGGTAAGGGGAAATCCTCGAACCCAACTTTCATCCTTCGGGTTCTACCTCTTTCACTCCATTTTTGATATGGTCACTCTCTAAAGATCATTTTTTCATCATTGTATTTCCTTTTTTGGGATATAAATTTTTTATAATGAAGTTTATGTGAATCCAAATTTTTTCCGAATGAACTCTTCTCTTAAGAACTCAACTTTTACCTCTCATTCAAGGTTGATGGTTCTTGTATAAAGTATGTTGTTCCCACTTTCTTTTGGGAACCCAAAGTTTATGAATATGTTCTTATGAGATAAAACCAATTCCTTTTCATGGTTTATTTATGTTAATTTATGTTATATGTTCATTTTGGAATGCATGATAAATGATAATGTTATGATGTGACGGGTGTGCCTAGAATTATATAGCGCAATATGAATGTTTTAATGTGACGGGTGCACCCGAAATTATATAGCGCTCCAATGCATTGGGTAATGTGATATATCTCATGAGTAAATGTGAAATGATGTGTGAAAAATATGCTATTTGGTTTACAAGTACATGTGGTATTTAACCACTAAGACATGATGTTTCATTTTTATGCATTTTCACATTTCAATTCTTTAATTTATGCACCTCTCTTGTTCATGATCTTTTGCCTATCTTATGATTATGCTCACCCCATGCTATATTGTTCTTACCTATACTCTTACTGGGCTTCTAGCTCACCCCTTATGATGTTTATCCTCATGTGGCTACATGTACTTAGGAGAGGAAAAGTGCCAATAAGAATCTAGAGAAGAAGAAATTAAATAAATGTTTATTCTTGATGTTGTATTTGTTATGTGTGGTCATAGTTTTCCCAAGACACTAAACCTTTGGATCCTCTATGTGTAATACTATTATGTTGTTTATCTTGTAAATGATGTAATAGTAATGTAATAAAAGGCTGGGATGCTACAGTTGGTATCAGAGGGAGGTTTAGTTAATTTTTGAATTAGGATTAGTGAACCCTAGAGAAAACCTACAACATGAGACTAAGTACAAATATGCACACACAAATATTTACATAGGGATCCCATATGTTATGTTTTTGTTATAATTTTTTTAAATGAATAAGTTATTCATGACTTTTTTATTTATGCTTTGTTCTAACCTTTTCTATTTTATAAAATGGTGGGAACCATGAGAAATCAGGCCAACAACTCATGCGAGGGCCAATGGAACGATTTCCCGAACGACATCTCCAATGATTTGGGAGGTGGAGTTGAAAACATCATGGCAATTCTTACACAATTATCTCAGTTTATGAATAATAACCATAATAATCGGTAACGTCCTCCTTAAACAAAGAGGGAGCAACTGGATATTGAATGTTTTATGTGGCAATGACCACAAATGTTTTGTGGATCTTCTAATCCACTAGTTGTGGAACAGTGGGTCAACTCCATGGAGAAGATATTTTCTATTATTCACTGTTCTGAGATGGAGAAGGTAACTCTAGCAGTTTATCATCTAGATGGAGAATCCGATCAATGTTGGGCATTGATTAAGAATACCAAGCCAAGGGAGGAAATCTAATAGATGTAATGGGAAGAATTTAAGATAATGTTTCTTAATAATTACTTCGCATGAACACTTCGCACGATAATGGAGATAGAATTCATGGAGCTCAAGAAAAAAGAAGGATAATCTGTCACAACCTATGAAGAGAATTTCAAAAGGCTTTCAAAGTAAACTTCGGGTTTTGTAATCAACAATGATAGAAAAATTGATATATTCTTTAGTGGATTAAATCCACCCATTCGAAAGGCTCTTGAAATTTGAGACATTGGGAGTTATGAAGAAGTTGTTCGGTGTCCTCTCAAAGTGGAGATGGAGTTTGGAGAATGGTCCCATGGCTATGGGGATAAGAATTGGAATATGGAGTTTCAAGGTAGTGGATCTAATGATAAAGGTGGGAAGAAAAATCAACGACCCACATGCCAAAAATGTGGGAAGTTTCACAATGGGAACTTCCTCAAAGGTACGGGGAAATGATTCAAGTGTGGGAAAGAAAGACACCATGCTCAAGAGTGTTTAAAAGAAATAAAAATGGAGGATAATTTAGCTTATGAAAGGAGAGAACCACTCATGGTTCAATGCCACAATTGTGGGGATCTAGGGAACTATACAAACTTTTGCACTAAACCTCGAGCTCTTGAGGGTAATCAGCGTCAGCAGCCACCAAAGCCAAAGGAACAAGGGATGGGTTATTCCATCACTACAGGAGAGGTGTATCATGATATTGATGTCATTCAAGGTACAATTACTATTCACTCAATAATGTAAAATGTCTTATTTGATTCTGGTTCTACGCATTCCTTTATATCTTGAAAGTTTTCTAGAACTAGTATCAAGGGGTTTTATTTCTTTTCTTCTCTTTCGCAATTTGGTAATGAAAGACATAATACTAGGAATATTAATTCCTTATACATGATCTCCCCCATGGGAGTTTCTAACACAAGAATGGTGGAAACCTGAGTACCTTGGTTGGGATTGTTGTTATTGATGTGTGTTGTCATAGTTGAATGTTA
>CAUJRU010004525.1:0-15958 GCA_963277665.1 Viscum album | reverse complement strand
TATAAATTTTATGTATCAAAATATACATCATTTTGGAATTCAGAAAATTAAAAATAGGTTAGGTTGAAATTGTAGTATTTTTGTGAAATGTTTCAATTTGTGATGGATAGAAAAAAACAAAACATTGACATTAAAAACCAACCTTTTTATTTAAATATTTATTTTTATGTAATTTTTTTTAAAGATAAAATTGACACATAATATATATATTAGTCAAATATAAGTCATTGCAGTCATTTTATATCAGAATTAAAAATATATATATATACAATAATATTTTGAACTTTTGAACTTCTCTTTTATCGAATTTCTATAAACATTGACAAATTAGAGCTAAAAGTAATTTTACCTCTTCTCTGAACAGAATTTCAAAAATAATAAATAAGTTGTTGTAATAATGATAAAAAATGTGGTCTCAAAGGATAATTTTTTTTGAATAGTTACTTTTAAATTTTTTTCCATGGTTAAAGGAAAATAGGGTAATTAAAGGTAAACAAATATTATAATAAAATAAAATTATCATACCGCATGTCCTATTTCTATTGGATATTTCTATATCGACCAGAATAACCCTTTTTTCTAAAATTAGATCCTATTTATTCCACTTCTATAAGATTAAGAGATTTATTCTATTTTTGTTAATGAAGTGTTAAAAATTTCATATTCAAATTTTAATAAATAAATAATTTTTATATAAATATATACATAAGATAAATTATACTATAAATATTCATAATAAATATAATAAATCTTTCTACATAATAATTATTTTTAATTTTTATTCCTTAAATAATTAAATTTAATTATGACACCATGAGGATTCAGTAATTGATTTATTAAAGGATGAATCAAATAATGTAGGTTAATAATATTAAAATAAATATAATTTGAATTAATTAATGACATAGAGTAATTTTATAGTTATCTTAGAAATGTTAGTAACAAATTGGATGTATTGGTTCTAAGTTATCCGGTTGGATTGATATTTTTAACAACGAAAATATTGAATAGTAACAAAATTGACATAAATGATATTTTAAAATAAATATTGTTTTATTAAATGATATAAAAGTAATAAAAATATGTGGTTCATCAAAATAACATGGAGAGTGAAAAAAATTCTAAAATTACCTACTTCACATTATTTTGAAAATTTATAGTAACTATATTATACATTTAGTATAAAAATACAAGAAGACATGGAAAGGGTTAAACTATTTAACAAATGGTTTAATCTAAAAGATAATGTTAAATTTTCAACCTAAACGTTTATAAATACTATTTTTTAGAGGTTTAATACCCATATGAATCTTATACTCTAAATTAATAAATTTGGAGCTATTTTAAACAGAAAATAATTTTTTAATTAATTAATATTTCAAGATATTTACAAAAGTGCTCCTCGCCTCTCTTATAAAAGGGAACCTCCATTTCTATTTAACTAACACCTATAAAGACTTATTATTGTCCCAAACCTTCCCATTTCTCTTCCCATACTTCAACAATTTATCCTAGAAGCCTAACATTGGGAATAAATCGATACAAAATAGCTATTTTTTTCAAATCAAAAGGAAACACCCCAAGAAGAGGTAATTGTTTTATCAAACCTTTAAATGTGGTTTTCTTCTTCTATATCCACTTCATATCTTGTTTCCATATAAAAATAATAACTCTAGTATGTTCAATATATTGTGATATTATTATCATCAATTTAGAACCATATTTCTCACATGATATATCTTAAGAATAACAACATCATCATGCGTACGTACGAATGGCTTACCGTCTCCATGCCATGGTGTAAATTGTTTTCATGTACACTTTATTTATATATGTATAATGATTAATATAATGGATTAAAATACTAAATATAACATGATATTGTTTCTTTAAAATTCATATTTTATCCAGTTCCATATGATTGAACCATTATGAAAATGATAACATCACTCGTGCGTACGTATGACTTACCATCTCCACGAAGCTATGAGACTCATATTTGACATTCACCATCCAAGAATGATTATAAGAATTAATATAATTAAAAAGTTTGAAATATATAAATTAATGAATATAATGGGATGATATATATATATAGACATATATTCTATTCACTTACTTCCATTTAATACGATATGAAAATGAAAACAACGTTCATGCATACGTAAGGCCTGCCTTCTCCATGAACGGTGTGTTCCGTTTTATTTATTTATCAATTATATATATATAATATATATAATATATAAATCATGTTCTAAATTATTGAGGTAACTAAATTATGATCCAAGTAATATCAAAAAAATAACAAGTCAATATATGTATGATAAAGAAATAAATTATTACCCAAAATGTTGATTTTATATGGATAATATTAATAACAAGGTAATATAAATTAAGGAATGAATCAAATATGATATCATAAATATGGATATAGGCCTGTTATAATTTAATAATACTTTTTAACCATTGTATATGAGTATAACTCACCCTCGACTAAAGGAAAGCATAAAGTAAGCGTTAATTTCATAACATCATTACTATCCAAGGTTTTATATATATATATGTATCTATAAGGAAATATTTATCATCCATATCAATATTTAATAAAATTGTTTTCAAAAGGAATATTTTATGGTTTTATAGATGATACTCTTTAACTAGAAAATCATTTTAACTGTTTAAATGATTTATTTTTCTAAATATTTTTAATTAATGACTGTGTTTTCAAAATAAGTTTACAGATTTATTTATATAGACATGATTATATAAAAATGTTATTTAAATTAAAAAATTTCCATATGTTATGGGAAACATTGACTAAACATCTATATTAAATTACATTATAAATTGTGCGACTTCTAAATAATTTCATGAAAAAGGGATATTTACCTCAAACAGTTTTAATGAATTTTTTAATTTATTTTCATCTATTTCAACATACGTTGTTGGATTTTATGAATGTTTAATGTTGATTTATTATGATAAAATATTCCATATCGTATTGAACATTTAGTTATATGTTTGACTGTGGATGTGCTGTTTTTATATAATTCATTGTTTAAGGTTAAAGTATTTACACATCGTATGATTGTTTTAATATGAATGTTTATATCATTATACAACCTCTTCATAGGAGGAATGCATTTTAATTATTATGTGATGGGGGCACTATATCCCCTCGATGCATTAGTAGGTATAATGAGACAAAATAATGTCCTGGAAAAAGACCTTGATAGAATATTTGTGAATAACCTTGGAAAGAGGCCTGGACATAACAGTTATGTCATCCAGAATAATGAATTCACTCATTATGAGATTAGTTATTAATTTTACCTGTAATTATTTAACTAATAGAATATCCATGTGAATGATAAAATGAAATTGATTTATTTATTCTTTCCATATTATTCTAAAGATAATGTTTTAAAAGTCTTTTTTTAGTTTTGTACCTTTCATTAAAATTTTATACTTATTTGGGATAGCGTATGCTATATTGATTATCAATACTAAGCATCTGATCTCACCCCTTTATTGTGTTTTATTTTCCCAGGATAACAATAAGTGTTTTGTGGTTGATATGCATGGTGAAGCTAGAAGAATAATGTAATTTTTAAAGTATTTTTTATATTGTATTTTATGTTAAAAATTATAATGTAATGTTCATGTAAGTAATATATTTTCCAAGACTGCTAAATTTATTGGTACTTTGGGACATGAATTTTTGTAATCATGAAAATGTATTAAAATAATCCACCAGCTCTAGGTAACAATGGTGGAGGCATTATAGTTGTTATCATATGTAGTTTCTCAAAAATCTTAGAAATATATTTAGAAAACATAGAATATAGATCATAACACTATGATATGTGTTGGGGATAAGTATTGAAGAACATCATAGATTTTTTGTAAAACAAAGATTGTGTGGGTCTTCCAAGAAATACAGCCTTGTCTGGATAGTATAAGTGGGTGTGGTTCTGGAAAAGCTATACATTAGACTAACAAGTCTGACCGGGTGTTCTGATATTTACTCGAGGTAACTTGGTAAATGAAAATGGGACTTATTGTGCATCTGGTTTTACACTATCAATGAATATTATTATTATAATTCACATATCTTATACAAACCATTTTGAACGATTTATGAGTAAAAATATTACCAATTAATGCCTTTTTTTATTATGTTAGATGAAAATCATCAATTAATGGTTATCATTTTTCATGTTTTTTTATTATACATTATTATATGATCTTACCTTGTGTATGTCTTCATTTAAGAATATTTATTAGTAGAAATAATGATAACTCCAACAAATATATGTGTTCTAAAGAGTAATAAGGAACATATATTTAATGGACATAAGCCAACATTCCGAAGGGAAATAGTCTCCCATGTATTCTAATAATATGACAAAATAGTATCATGTGTTGAAAAGATAATTAATGAATTCATCGAGTCCTATGACTTATAAGGGAAGAAAGAGAAGAATATTTTGGAATTGAAAATGTTGGATAAAGGGATGACGGGGATGAAGGACTTTCCAATATGTGATAACTATGGAATGAATCACCCTGGTAAATTCTCGAAGGGAATGTGAGTTTGTAACAGGTGTGGAGAAATAAGATACCAAGTTTATGATGGAAAGGGTAATGAAAAGGTTTCCAATGTGTAATTTTTCAACTGCAAGGAGATGGGACACTATGGGAATCAATGTATGTATCACCAGAGTATAACACATAGATGTTATTGGATATTAATCATGTCATGATATTTCCACAGATAAAGTGGATTTATTAATATGCCTATTAAAGAAAAAATTTATTTTATTATATTTTATAATTGTATATTTTATATGAATTATGGAGTAAATAAGGAATCAAGTGGAAGTACTATTTAATTAATTATTTAGGAATGTATGGTGTCAATTATTATGACATTGTTTCAATTTGATGATTTTGGAAAATATATGGTTATTGGAAATAGAACCAATAATATGTTTTTGATACTGATATAATGATTTTAGAATATGTGATATTTTTTTGGATTAAGTATATTAGATATTATTTACATCCTTTGAAATGATTAATGGTATGTTGAAAAAGAAGATTATACAATGATTATCAAGATTTTTCATGATTTTTGGATTTAAGTTATACATCCACTATTCTATGTTCTGTATATGAAATAAGTAAGAGTTAACATATTCAATATAGTTTTATATTAATTCTTGTTATTAAAATATTTTTATATAATACATGATGATGGTTTTCATATATACATTATGTGACCTACATTATAATTTTTTGGATTGTGTGTTTTGAATGAAGTATTTTGGATAATCCTAAAGGTTTTAATGGAGTATGATTGACATTGGATTCTTTTTTTAAAGGTTAAAATATTTTTAAGATTATTTTTTTTGTAATGTTATAATTTTATGAAAATTACAAACTTTAGTTCAGGTGACAACATGTCACTTCCTGTAAGGCCGCGAGACAAGAACCTGCAACCGAAGGGATAAAAGGGTGAATCGCCTACCACTGGCCTACGTGATATCCTGGTTTGTATAACACAATTTATATGGCTTTATAGATGAATTATAAATTCATTTTCATTATAAATTAATTGTTATATATTCTTTCATGTCCATTTTCTTATATAGGGAACTCTAGTATGTGTTATTTATGACAACCTTCATAATTCCATTTATTATGTTTTTAAATCAGAGGCCTCATTTATCCATTTTTCGATGTGGGATTTCAACAAAGTTACTTTGAAATTTCAAATCCCATGTTCTTAATCATGATTTTAATTTATGAAGATGAAATTTATTGAATTATGGGATAATTTAACACCCAAAAATTCCATGGTATACTTCCTTTTAAATAATTCCAAAGCACACATTGTATGCAACATCGAGTACGAGCACACTGTGAAATTTCAAACATTCCATTTAGAAAATGGTTATGAATATTATTAAACACATTTTGAGATTTTATAACGGTTATTTTTCAAAATATACTTTATTTTGGAATTCATAATTTCAAAATTAGCCTTGGGTGAAATTTTGGTAATTTTCTGAAATGTTTCAATTCCATGTTGAATAGTAAAAACACTTCATTGTCGTTAAAAACTAACTTTTTCATTTAAATAATTATTTAAATATACATTTATTTTAGTGTCAAAATATATACTTATTATACATATTAGTATAATTTAGGTCATTGGTGTCATTTTATAATAGAAATAGATATATAAAATTTTTTGGACATTTGAACGTCTCTTTTACGTACCTTCTAGGCACATTTTTATATTACAAAAAAAACATAATTTTACAACTTCTGTGAATTGAATTTAAGACATATCACATAGACAGTTATAATAATGAAGAGAAATTTTGTCTAATAGGATCAAAATAATATTTCATTTAATAGTGACATCCGAATTTTATTTAACACAGTTAAAAATAAATAGGGTAATTAAAGGTAAAATAATATTATAATAATATAAAAATATCCTAATAAATTTCATAACTTTATTGGATAAGTGAATTGAGGCCAAAAACAGCCATATATTTAAAATTTGATCCTTTTTCTACCACTTGTGTCAGATTAGGAAAATTATTATATTTTATTTAAAGACGAGTTAAAAATGACATATTAAAATTTTAATGACTAACACATTTTTAACATAGGGTTACACATAAGATAAATTCTACAATTAAAATTAATTATAAATAATATAAATTTATATATATAATGAATTTTGTTTTATAATTTTTAGACATTAAATAATAAAAACTAATTATTACACCGTGATGATGTGGTAATTGATTTGTTAAAGGGAGAATCAAATAAATTAAATTAATAATATTAAATTAAATAAAATATGAATTAATTATTAATTACACTAATTATATAGATTACTTGGACATAATAGGGACACATTTTAATTAGTTTTTTGAAGTTATCACGTTGGTTTTATATTTTAAAAATGAAAATATTAAATAGTAACTAAATTGATGTCACGACCCGTCCTCGGGGCCCGTGCCGTGACTACCCCAAGCCCGCCTTCCATAGGCCAGGGGCTGGCGACTAGAACCAAGGCGTAAATCCCAATAAAAAGGGAAGGCATTGCCTTTGAAAAGTAAACAAGCACCACAGAGTAAGCAAGAGGAAAAGTAAACACTAAATAAAAACTGTACAAGCTATGCTGAAAGTAAAAGGGGCCGGAAATACAAGCCCAACTGTAAAGTACAACTGAAAGGAAAAACAACAACTGAAAGGAAAAACTGCAGCATCGAGCCATCCTCTGGAAGTCCCACCTGAAGGGTGGGTACAGATAGCTCCAATGCTCCTTGGGTCCCGCCGTCCGCTCCGAGCACGTCTCACCCAGTGGTCCACCTCCAGGTACTGACTCGTCGTGTAGTCCACCTCCGGGTACTGACTCGTCGTGTAGTCCACCTCCGGGTACCGTCCAGTCCTCGAACACTCGACCTCCATCAGCACTGCCTGTCGTCTGCAACCAACACAACGAGGTGCGGGCATAGCCCGTGCAGGGGTGAGTATAACGATACTCAGTAGGGACCCCGAGACCCTCAAGGTCTCTCTAAAACCAACAAGGATAACCACAAAGAAGATCTCAACAGATAACCTCTAATTAGATATATGCCCATACATATACCTAAGTTATCAAGTAACCCATCTCAATAATGAGGCAAACACAAGGTCAAAAGTCTCAGCTCATACCAAGATTTTCATCATCGAAACCATAACTGCTGAAGAGCTCCGTCTCTGGAGTGTACAGTGGTCCTGTCACAACTCCGAGGTACTTCCCACTAACTTAAGACTGCTATAGTACTCCACCTATCGAGTAATTCGGGTCAGCCACTACAACCAAGCGCTCCCATGTGCCGCTACAACCAAGCGCACCTCTGTCATGGGTCTGCCGCTACAACCAAGCGCTCCCATGTGCCGCTACAACCAAGCGCACCTCTTTCATGGGTCTGCCGCTACAACCAAGCGCTCCCATGTGCCGCTACAACCAAGCGCACCTCTGTCGTGGGTCTACCGCTACAACCAAGCGCTCCCATGTGCCGCTACAACCAAGCGCACCTCTATCGTGGGTCTGCCGCTACAACCAAGCGCTCCCATGTGCCGCTACAACCAAGCGCACCGCTGTCGTGGGTCTGCCGCTACAACCAAGCGCTCCCATGTGCCGCTACAACCAAGCGCACCTCTATCGTGGGTCTGCCGCTACAACCAAGCGCCCTCCATGTGCCGCTACAACCAAGCGCACAACTGTCGTGGGTCTGCCGCTACAACCAAGCGCTCCCATGTGCCGCTACAACCAAGCGCACCTCTGTCGTGGGTGTGCCGCTACAACCAAGCGCTCCCATGTGCCGCTACAACCAAGCGCACCTCTGTCACACACCGAGTCGTTCGATCAGCAGTCGTCGGATCTCAGTCAGCTACACGGTCTCCGTGCTCCGCCCGCTCGTCTCCGGGAGGGTCCGCTCCACGAGCTACTGGTCGATACTCCAAGTATCACAAAGTCCCGCAAGGAAGTATCTCGAAGGACCACCTCGTCATAGGGGTCTCAACGCAACAGACGGCGCGTCAATCAGACGCCCGGTCTGTGAGTTATTAGACTTTTCGTCCCAGGGGCCCGGTTGGTTTCGTGAGCGAACCAATCCGGCCGTAACTCAACTATACCCCGAACACTCACAGGGTATACTCATAGAGACCATTTTTCAACGTGATCACCAATGCCGCTGACGGTTCGTCAAACGAACGTCTGGTCTGAAAGATATCAGCTTTTCCGTTCCAGGGGCCCGGTTGGATTTCAGTGCGATCCAACCCGGCCACTATCCATCTGCATGCAAAACTCGGGTGGGAGGATGCCAAAGGTTCCGTCTCATCAAGAGGAACTCAACGCAACAGACGGCGCGTCAATCAGACTCCCGGTCTGAGAGTTATTGTCTTTTTCGTCCTAGGGGCCCGGTTGGTTTTTAAGGGAAAACCAACCCGACCGTACTCCACCTGCGTCCAAACCTCGGGCGGAGTATGCCAAAAGATCCATCTCACTTAGAGGAATTCAACGAAACAGACGGCGCGTCAATCGGACGCCCAATCTGTTAGTTATTGGCCTTTCCGTCTCACACCCACCCTGGGAAACTTCCCAGGAGGTCACCCATCCTGATCACTGCTCTAGGCCAAGCACGCTTAACTACAGAGTTTTAACTACGTAGGCTCCCGAAAAGGAAGGTTCACCTTGAGTATAGTATACCAAAACGACCGTCTCGATCCAAGGATCGTGTTGCCACTGACGGCGCGTCGTTCGGAGGCCCGTAGCTCAAGTTACGGGCGTTTGAACGAAAACCGTCCGAAGACGGGGGTCCGTGCCCGGGCCGACCCGGCCCGACCCCCCTGGGTCGGCCGAACCGGGTCGACCCGACCCGGTTGACCCGGCGCGGCTCGGCCGAGAGGCGCGAGTGGAAGCCGCGGGCGCAGCCCGCGGTCGAGGGAGCCGCGGCCCGCGTGCGGGCCGCGCGGGTCGTCAGCGGACGCGGTGCATTGCCGCGTCCCGACCGGAAGAACCGGACCCGCGGACCGCGGGTCCGCTGGCCGCCACCGCAGCTCAGCCGCGGCGGCCTGTCCGGCGGCGCGCCGGGGCGCCGCCGCCTCCGGCCGCCAGAGTCGCTCCGGTGGCCCATTTTCCTTCCCGTCTACGCCGATGTTCATCCCGGGATCCGTTCTTTACTGCGGAATCGTCAAACATCCGCTGCGGCACGTTCCGTCGTCGCCCGCCAAATCCGCACAAAACGAAGAACGACGGAGGGTCGTCGGGCCGTGTTCGTTTGGCCCACACCCTCCGCGTTAGAGACAAACAACCGGGAGAATTTTATTCCACACGGGAAAATAACAATTTTAAGAAGATTAAAATTGTTCACAATTCGGTTCTTTAACATCATTAAGAAACATTGACGGGAATAAATTAAAAAGGGGTAATTCCCATAATAAATCCCTACCTCGTCGATCGTCGCGCGCAGGTGTTCTTCGCGGAAAAGCTCGTCGCGGAAGAGAGGGATCGTCGCGTCGTCGCGGGGAGGCGTCGTGTCGTCGCGGAATCCGGTGTTGAGTCGGCGAACTCAACGCACCATGAAACAGCAGATTTAATTTAATTAATTAAATCCGTGTTTCTGGTTAAGAACCACGAAGGAGATAAAAAGGAAGGTCCGAGATTCTTACCTCAAGAAGCTGATCGAAGATCCGTCGCGGAGGAAGAGACGTCGCAGAAGAACATTGTCGGCGATGCGGATCAAGGCGTCGCGTCGTCGATTTCCGGGTTCAGCGTTCTTCGCGTTCTGCGCGTTCTTCGCGAGGGAGAAGAAGAAACAAGGATCCTCTCAAATCTTCTCAAAAGATTTTGGGTTGGTCTTATTTTATTAATATGCCAACACACGAAAACAGGTTAAGAAACGATTGAATTAATTCGTTGAATTAATTCAACGAAAGAAACATGTCATTTAATTCACAAAAGAAATATCCCATTTAATTCACGAAAGAAACAGCCCAATTAAATGGTCTGTTAAGAATGTTGAAAACGCGTCAGCTGACTTTCATTAAGACGGGTTTTCACGGGTGCGTTTCTTAGCGGAAAGAAACGGCGGGGCTCGTGCGGGCCCCACCTCACAAATATCCTACCAAGGGGGTAGGATATTTCTGGATAGCATCCTATCCAGTTCAACTCAGTTCAAGCTGCCTTTAAGTGGCTTCAAGTGGCTTCCAAGTGTCTTAAGTGAAATAAAATAAAGTTGTCGCAAAATTATTTTATTTCTTAACCTTAAGCCCGAAAATTAAAAACCACACCCGAGAAAACGCAACTCCGGAAGAGGCGTTTCTAAGTGAATACCGGTGCTGCGATTTCATCGGTGCCCTCAGAATTCGATTCCGGGCACCGGTTCAAAAGTTATAAAAACCCACTCGTCCGTTCACTGAACGTACCCGAGCCAAACTTCAGAAAATGATTCCGAGCACACCGGGCCTCGGAATCAGGCGCCGTCAGAAACTGCGTTCCTGTAAAATTCCAAAGAAAATTAAGAAAAAAAAAATTTCCTTGAAATTTACGGGTCTTTACAATTGACATAATTGATATTTTAAAATAAATATTATTTTATTAAATGATATAAAATTTATAAAAATATAAGTTTCTTCAAAATAAAATTTATACTAATTGAAATTTTATAAATGATGAAAATTATGTTCGTATGAAAATTTTTAGTAACTATATTAACCATTTAGTATAAAAATACCAGAAGACATGGTAAGAGTTAAACTATTTAACTACGGGTAAAATATAACTAATAGTGTTGTTTTTATGACCTAAACATTTCTAAAACCTATTGGGTTATATAAATAATATTCATCACTATATTATACTCTAAATAAATCAATTTTATGCTATTATAAAAAAAATCATTATATAATATATTAATATTTCAATATTTTTCCTAAAGCTCCCACACCTCTCTTACAAAAGGGAACTTCACTATCTCTTTGACTAACGCCTATAATGCCTTTTGTCTCAGAAAACACATTCCCATTTCAGCTCCAAATCTTCATCAATTCATCTTAGAGGCCTAAATTTTGTCATAAAACCAACTTAAGGAGCCCTTTTGATCAAATCCAAAGAAAAAAATCGAAGAATAGGTAATAGTTTTATCAACCCTTTCAAGGTTTGTTTCTTCTTCTACTTTCAAATTCTATGTTGTTTCCATATAAAACTAATATCAATAGTATAATCCATATACTGAGATATTATTATGGTAATGGGAAAACCAAATTCCTCATTTTACCCATCTTAGGAATAACAATAACACCATGCGTGTGTACGTACAACTTACTGTCTGCATGTCATTGTGTGAATTGTTTTTTCATGTACACATTATTTAAATGGGAATAAATATTAATATAATAGATGTAAATAATAAATATAACATAATATTGATTCTTTAAAAGTCATATTCCATCCAATTCAATACCATTTAACCATTAATGAAATGATACATTCGATTGTGCGTACGTAGGGCTTTCCATCTCCACGACGTGATGCGATTCATATTCCACATCGACCATCCATGAATGACTATAAGAATAAATATAAATAATAAGTTTGAAATATATGATATAATAATTCTAATGGGATTAAAAATAAGTATAAATACAAATATTCCATTCACTTACTACCATTCAATATGAAAAGAATACAGAAACAACGTTAATGCATAGGTATTGCCTACTGCCCCCATGAATAGTGTATTCCTTTTATCTATACATATATTATATATATTTATATAAAAAATATATCTGATATATAAATCATGTTTTAAATTATGTACATAATTAAATATTGATCTATGTAATTTGATAAAAAATAACAAGTCAAAACCCCTATGATAAAGAAAGAGAATATTACATGAAAAATTGCTTAAACATGGAATGTATTAATAAATGGGTAATATAAAGTCATAAATGAATCATATATGATATAATAAATAATAATTTGTTCATGGAATAATTTAATAATATTTTTTCATCCATTATAAATGAGGATAACTCACCCTCTACTAATGAAAAGTTTATCTTGAGGGATAATTTCACAATTCCATTATTATCTGAGTTTGTTTATACATAAGTTTCTACTAGGACATATTTATCATCCACATCCATGTTTCATAAAAATGATATCAACATAAATAATTTATTTTTTTATGGAAGGGACTCATTAACTAGAATGTAATTTTAATTTTTTTAAAAATTTCTCTTTCTAAATTATTTAAATTAATGTCTATGTTTTTAAAATTATTTGAATGATTTATTTATATGGGATTGACTATTTTAAAATGTTTATTACCTTAAAAATTTTCATTGTGGTGTAGGGAAAATTGATTAAAAATCTATTTTAAATGAATTCTCTTATAAATTGTGAAAATTTTAATTGATTTCAAGTGAAAAGGGATATTTAACTCAAAAATTTTATAGAATTTATTAAATTTTTATCATCTTTGTAAAAATAAATTGTTAAATTTTATAATTTTTTTATGTTTATTTATAATGATACAATATTAAATAGTGTATTGAATGTTTTCTGATATGTTGGACTTTGGATGTTCTATTTTTATACAATTCATGGTTTATAATTAAATTATTAAAACTGTGTATGCTAGTTTTAATATGAATTATTATATAATGATTCAACTTTTTCATATGATGAATTCATTGGACATACTACGTGATGGGAAGAGACCTCTATATCCCCTCGATGAATCAGTAGGTCTCATGAAACAAACATGATTCTTGGCACAAGGCCCATAAAAATTTTTGTGTACGGTCTTCGCATGAGGCCTTGATGTAGTGGATATGAAGTCCGACATTATGAAATAACTTTTTATGAGATTAGTTATTGATTTTACATGAGATAATTCAACTTGTATAATATCCATGAGAATGTTTAAATGTCATTATTTTATTTATTCATGCCATATAATGCTGAATATAACATTTTAAAAGGCTTCAGTTTTTGTTTTTTACCATGCCTT
The DNA here is from genome assembly GCA_963277665.1 of Viscum album. Taxonomy (NCBI): domain Eukaryota; kingdom Viridiplantae; phylum Streptophyta; class Magnoliopsida; order Santalales; family Viscaceae; genus Viscum; species Viscum album. The sequence goes on along the minus strand of CAUJRU010004525.1, from coordinate 2,363 downwards.
AAAAGTTTATTATTATTTGTGATAGATAATTCTATATTGTTTATCCTTATTGACAATCTCAACAGACCCATTTATTATGTTTTATTTTCCCATGATACAAAGAAGTGTTTTACGATTGATATGTCGGGTTCTGATATGGGAATATGCGAGTTCTCAAAGGATTATCCATGCTGAATTTTATGTTATAAATTATAATGTAATATTCATGTATGTAATATATTTTCCAAGACGTCTAAATTGATCAGTCATTATGGAATTTATTCCCCATAATCAAACCAATGTATTAAAATAAAGTACGGGATTAGGGTAACTAGGTTTGGGGCGCTAAAGAAATTAGATATGGAATTTCCTTTGTGATTGAGTGGAGGTATCACTATTTATTTTATTGCATTGTAATTAGAGGGAACTTGATGGAAGTTGATATATGTCAACACTGCATGGAAGAAAATTTGTTGATTGAGAAGAAGTATCTGGATGTTTTATTATATATATGGATAAATGATGGACTGTATATAAGTCTTCATTATGATGGCCATTAATCTATAAGTATTAAACATTATATTGTGTACAACTTTCTTCTTAAATAAATATTTTATGTGGGTTCCCACCATACATGGTTACCTACTATGTGATGATATTGCTGAATAAAACTAAGTATAATCGAAGATAATGATGAAAAGGGGATGATTCCCATTCAACTATATTTCCTCAAAATTTAATTTTTTGAAGGTCATTGCTTCTTCTACTCATCATCCTCAGTATTCTTCTCTGCTTTGGCTGCGGCGTCAGTCTTAGACCACGTCTTCATGTCCACCTCTCCATCTTCCTCAGCCTCTTCATGCGCCTCTTCTTCCACCTTCACATCCACCTCTGCAATTTCCCATCATTTTTTTCATGATTTCACATTTAATCAAATTGATTTACTCCATTATACATATCCTTGAGAAATTTATCAATAATATTATATAATCATTCATATAATAATTATTCACACCAAAATTACGTTTCTATGGTTAAAGCCCATAATATATATCAAAAAAGAACATACTGTAGTAATTTTTTTCAGAAACCATTCAAACACCATGTACGCTTTCTACTCATCTATAAACAGATTTAATTCTTATTTTGATGATGAATATTGAGGGAAATGTTGGTAATACCATGAAAATATAGACAAAAATGAATAATAATTTTTTTTTCAAATCATAAGCTCATTATAAAATTACCTCTTTGTGGATGCAAGTCTTCATATGGATTGTGATCTATTTCAAAGACATCAAAACAGAATATCCACAATTGTTTCCATTATATTGCTACATAAACTGTAGAAACATTAAAAAAAATAATTTTTTAATATGTTTCAATAGTTAAATAAATCTATGTATAACTTAATCTATTTCCATTTGAAGTAATCAATAGGAATATTATGTTCAATCACCAACCACAAGCCATGATTCATCCTATATTTAGTGACCACTCTATCATAATAAAATTCATGTTAAACATAGACTGAATCAAATATTTCAATTTTTATCTATAAAATATTTATTTTATTATACTAAAATTTCACCATTCAAATCATGTGTGTTTATTTTGAAGGATATCAATGGATTTCATCAAAAATAAAATAAACATTTGGGGTATCCATATTGACTTTGATCAACATCCTGTGATTCCTAAAAGAAGTAATGAAAAAAATTATAATAGATTTTATGTCATTATATTATAGAGTTTTATCTATTGATTTTTGTAATCTAAGAGAGTATGTCATCTATAAATCTTTCCACAAACGCACCATAAAGATCACCATTCTTATTAGAAATTTTTTCCCTTTTCTAATAAAATGAAATTCATATAAATGATATCTAGATTAATGAATCCAAATAATTATTCACATGGTTTTCAATTTATATAGTAGTAATTTAATAAATTATAGAAAATAATAATAGTTATAAATGTTAATGAACATATTTGTGGAATTTTTAGATATTTTTAATGCTAAAATGTACATATTTAATGTTTTAAAAATGGAGGCTCCTAGCCATTCAAACCTTAAAATATCATTTATACCCATGAGACAAATATTATCTATCAAGAAAGTTACATATATTTTTTATTCATATATAATTTAAGACACATTTTTACATTTTAATATGTTATCTCCGTGAAGTTGTAATTACAATAAATGTTTCTCTGGAACTAGTTGGGAGAAAGTACTTCTGGATGATACTTTTTTATTTTAGAGTCATTTCATAATATTTTCATGATATGAACTTCTATAATCATCATTTATTTATTCATATATAATGTAATACCTTACTTATGAATTTTTTCATGAACTGTTTGCTGTTTTACAATATGAA